>CAJNOI010000189.1:13552-120843 GCA_905250115.1 Adineta steineri
TTTTTTTACTTGATATTTTTTTATCCACTTGAGATCCTCGTCGATCTTAAATAAATATCCATTATTTTTTTCAAAGATGAATACACCATCATCACCTCTTTTCCCAAGATCAAGTTGAGTGATGACCTTTTTAAAGATAAAAAAAATTAATTGAAAAGAAACAGACTGTACATGCTTACCTCATCATTCTCAACTAAATCGAAGTTGTATTATCTCAAAAACCAATAAATAGAGACCACCAATGAGACTGTGGATGTGGGTGGATATCTTCTCTTAAACGGCACGCAGACAGCCACCAACATCCACACCCATTCTCAACATGGATATAAAACTTCTACAAATAAAAAAATCAATTTTTTATTAAATAATTATAACTGACTTCTTCTTACGATAGTTTATCTTGAATAGCTGGTGATAAAATATGAATACCTGTATCAACAAAAAAGTTCAAAATATTTATATAAAAACGAAACTTCTTTCGAGTTTTTGATATTATTTATCTTACCCAGATCGAACAATCCAGCTCAGGAACGGTCGGTTCCAGAGAAAAATTATATTATATACTCTTCATATTATCCATATTTGATATGAGCTTGTATTTTCAGTTGGACATGAATTCTTCTAATATCATGAGGCTAAAAGAACAATAAATATATTCATACTAAACCGTATGTAATACTTTTAGTAAAACACTCACCTTAAAATAAATGAAGGCGTGGATATCGCTTCTCAAAATTTTAACCTGTATTTTTGTTTTATTGAATGAAAAATTCATTTTGAAACTACCATCCACCTCACGTTTTTCAAGATCTAATTCAGTAATCATCGTTTGAAAGATAAATAGAATTTATTAAAAACAAAAAATACTGTATATGCTTACATCATTCTCTATTAGATCGCAGTGATGTGCTCGCATGAAGCAATAGACAAATACAACTAAACAATCACCTTTTTCCGTAAGTTTACTCGAATTTAAATTCAAAAGTGTGTCTAAAACCTGTGTATCCATTTTGTTGAATTTGAATTAAAATAGTTTATACTAAAGTACATAGACAAAGGTCATCTGTTTTTATATACACGTGGTGCGAGGGAGAAATACTATTATGTAATAGTGGAATATGAGAGAGAAAAGAAAAGAATAAATATGTAAATATTCGGCTTAAAAATCATTATTCATCTCTTTTAAATACTATTCTTTTGAGGAAGTAAGTCAACTTGTGATAATTATGCTAAAATCAACATATGAAGGGTGTGGGTGGGTATCTTCCCTTAGACAGCACCCAGATAGAGGTCATCACAAATCTCAAGTTGATACCAATTTCCAGTGAATGTCGGATCGCTGACATACAGTTCATCAGTTTCATCAAAAAACAGATATCAGATATTTACTAGAGTACGGGTGTAGCTGTAAAGAGCCCCTCTTCTCTCGCAACCACACCCTCAAATAATATTCTAATTGTAATAATACTTAATTTAGTTATATTTTATTTTATCTAATGAAAACTGAAATGTATTTTGTGTTCACGTTCAATTTTTACAAAATTTTATTCTTGAAAATGGCTATATAATAGTCGAAACGTCAACAGTAAATGAATTTTTTAAAATTAAATTAAATTAATTTTTTTAAAATAATAGTATGATATTTTGCGCCCGTGTCATTTATAAATTCTTATTGAGTGATAGATCTATTTATAAAGTGTCACTAGCTGATATTAACTAAAAAAGTACATATTTACATATACTCTAGGATAATACGTGACAATTCTTCTTTGACATTGTTGACATTTTTCCATTCTATTTAAGTTTTAATCTTAATTTTAAAAGCTTTTTAAGAACGAACATTTTAATATTTAGTTGAGGAAAAAAGCATATTAGACATGTTTTTTACAAAACAATGTCAGTTATGGAATTTAGACGCATACAAATGAAGATTAAAATGATCATTATTCAGTATAATCCTGCTTATAACTGTACTTATCGTCTGATCCTTTAAATATATATGGCGTCAAGATTGTCATCTATTTATGTATCTAAATAGAAATTACTCATATATATTCTTCTTGTATATTTCCCATTGAATAAATGTAATCTATAGTTTAAAAATGAAAATTTTACCATTACTCATATCTCTCATTTAATAATTAATCTTCTCATTAACGTACAAAAAGAAAACATTGACACATACAAGAAGATATTCAAAAGAAAAGAAAACAAATTTTTTTTTCTAAAACAGAAGAAAAGAATCAACAAGAAAAATTACATAGAGATGAACACAAACATAAAGATTTATAGAATTTTTATATACAATTGAAGATCACCAGAAAACAAAAAAATGTAATCATGTTAAGATTAACATTTTCATTTCTGTCGACGGACTAGAGATCACTGTTGTCGATTTTTAAAGAGATACTATATTTCTCTTTCTTTCTTTTTTTTATACAAGATAACCTTCACCAGGCAACAATGATTTTGATGATATCAATACAAGTTGAGATCGTATACGTTTTAACCCATCTAATAAACGAGTTTGTTCATCTAGTGTTATATTATTTCCAAGAATATCATTAAAATCTGATTGATTAAAATGACATATCTGGGACAGATTTGTATAACCAGTATTAAGAAATATTCTTATTAAACGATCTAATTGTAGACTATGTAGCCATTCAATAATTGATGTAACTTGAGCAAAATTTGGTTGATCAGGATGATTAACAAAAACAAATCTATTTAAATAAATAAAAAACAATAGATTCAAAACTTCATTGAATAATTTTTCTACCTTTGTTTTGCTAATGGAATGAGTCGACTAGGTACTTGAATAAATTGTGCTAATTGTTGGACAATTTCTACAAATTTTGGTCTCTCTAAATATTCTTCATTCCAACAGGCAATCATTAATTTATATAATACATCTGAACAACCCTAAAACAAAAAAGAAAATATTATTTTTATGATTTGAGAATATTCTTTTTTTTGTCGTAAACAAACCATTGGAGGTGGAAGACGATAAGAATTTTTTATTGATTTAATAACATCTTGATTTGACCAATTCCAAAACGGTCTTTCACCAAATGAAACAACTTCCCAACATAATACACCAAAACTCCATACATCAGATGCTGATGTAAATTTTCGATAATCAATTGCTTCAATAGCTGTCCAACGTATTGGAATTTTGCCACCTTTAGTTGTATAACTATCACCTTCATCAATTTCACGACTTAAACCAAAATCAGCTACTTTACATATAAGATCTTTATTTACAAGAATATTTCGTGCTGCTAAATCCTACAAAAATTATAAAAAATATAATTAGATGATTTTCTTTTTGAAATTTGTTTATTTACTCGATGAACATATTTCATATCTGACAGATATCTCATTCCCGATGCTATACCACGTAACATACGTGTTAATTGTAATGTATCAAGTAATTTATTTCCTTCGTTTGCCTAGATGAGCAGAGGAAAAAAAAATAATCAAAATAAATATTTTGTAAAATGAAATTTTTCATTTTAATTTACTCGTAGATATGTATCTAATGAACCATTCTCCATATATTCAGTTACAATCATTATTGGATGATGTTTTGTAACAACACCTTCCAAATAAATGACATTTTCGTCATCAAATTGTCCCATAATACTCGCTTCAGATAAAAAATCTAATCGTGTTTTTTCTGTTGCACCTTGTTTTAATGTTTTTATAGCAACTGATACATCTTTCATTAAATTTAGTTTACGTAGTTTACCACGACATACATCACCAAATTCGCCTTTAATAAAAGAAAAAAAAAGAAAAGATAATGATGATGCAAGTGACACATATTATCTTCCGGGCAAAATAATATTCAATAATCTTCTTGTTCTTTCCCTCCCAATGATCTATGACGTGATGATAGTCTCTCGACAGCCGTTTTTTCTCATCAGTTAAATGAATTTACGTAAGGCGTGTAGTTGAAGCAGAAGCATTTCTTGTTGATTGATTGAATGCACATTAATAAAAGGCTTCTCTTTCTTATTCTGTTCCGGGTCATCCCATATTCTCACATGCGAATGATGAAAATTGAATAAAATAAAAAAAAGACACACGCACAATTACGCAATATCATCTTAAAGATTACTAACTAGCACGCATGCATACTTGAACTTTAATTATATATACACATACCTCCACCAATAACCGATTCGATAACTATCAAATTTGGATCTAATTCACGTGCAAAATCTTTAACTGCTTTTGTTGGATCTTCATACTAATAAAATATTCAAATAAAATATATTTCTTATATAATTATAATAATACGAACTGTATGAGGATCAATATAGGTCTTTGCTGTTGTAGGAATTGGAGGCCATAATGGTGCTGACCCTGAAAGATGCACAACAATTATATAAAGCAAAGATATTTATCTTTATAATAGAGGAAATGAAAAAAAATCATTCTTTTTTTTTCTGTCGCCTTCTAGTCATAATGTCAAGGTCAATAAGCATGACAATCTGCCATGATTAATCAAGTAGTCTGAAAAAATATAAGCACACACTTACAGCCAGAATTGAAGAATACATCGGGTCCATAATGACCACTCACTAGAAATAAGAAGCAGAAGATTATGATGATAAGCATATTTAAAAGAATTATAAAGTCTACAAGCAAGATATATATATAAGTATACATTTAAAAAGCATATAAAGTAGAGATGCAAACTACAAAGGCCAATAGATTTTTACATTGTGTTATAGTTTTGTTTATTGGATTACTTGTATAGCGTAACGTCATTGGCCGATAGCCACCTGTAATTACTATGATCCCACTTACCCATTAAATACACACAAAAAGAAAATAAAAAGTAAGTGTAATACGAACCTTGTCGTTTTTGATAATCTAATGATTCACAATCACTTGCTGTTTTTAATCGACATGAACGTTTTCTATACAAATAAAAAAAAGAGAGAAAACGTTTAACTTTGTTTTTAAAAATAATATTGATTTATTTACTTTTTTGAATAAATAATTGCTAAAATAATAACTGTAACAAGTAACGCAATGATAATTAATGGTCCAATAAGTAGTATATTTTTATTCTCAACAAATTTTGTTGATACATCAGTTAGTTTTGTATTTGCTAAAAATTGTTCATCAATTATAATTGAAGTTAATGATAGAACTTTTTCATGTGTATATAAACTCCAACCAAATCTTGTATGTCCGCGTATTTGAAATTTATAATTATCGGTTGTTGTTATTAATGTAAAATTATTATGTAACAATGTAGCAAGCATTTTCTTATGTTCATCATTTATTGACCAATAACGAATTTGATATAGATCAAAATCAATGGGTGACCAATTTATTAAAATTGTATTTAAAGATATTCGTCGAATATTTATATCACGAACTAATTTTGGTACTAAAAAAACAATAAAATAGAACATGTTTTCTTTTTTGTAAGGGTTTCCTACTTGGTCGTTTTGTTGTAAATGATAAACCAACTGATTTACTTAATAAATGTGTAGAAATTTGTTCAGCATATACTTCAATATTATAATTTGTATCAGCATCAAGACCTAATATTTGTACACTAATAAAACAAAAATTAATTCTTACTATTTTATTTTATTCTATTTAAAAATACTTTGTATTATTTATGAATGTTCGATTTGGATAATATGATATATAAGATTCACAAGGTACTAATCGATCTTCAATTAAATGATTACATTCAATACGATATACAATATCATTTGGATTTGCAATTGCTTGTTTCCATGAAATTTTAACTGATGCTTGATCTATGTCATCTACAGTTACATTTTGTGGTTCAAGAGGACTTCCTGTAGAAAAAAAAAAATTTTATAAAGAGAAATAAAGTTGTAATAAAATATTATAATTTACCTATACAAGGTGACTTGGATAATGATGTATTTAGACGAAAAAATCCATCGTTACATATACAAGATGATGCAGCTTTATCTTTTGTATAGCTATTCAATGGACATGGTTCACATCGTTGATTATTACTAATAGTCGATTTATACGTTCCAATAGAACACGCTTAAAAGAAACAACAAAGAAAAATTTGTTTTTAGAACGATGGATACCATCTGTTGTTTCTTTGTATAAAAGTATATGTATACTCATAAATACACTTATATTCTTTCTTTCTCTCGTGTCTAATGTTGCAATGATTATGGACAAAATGGATACTTTTTTTTGTCTGTTTCTCCCAGATGGTGTGTGTGTGTGCGAGTTGACAAGCTCGTTAGACCGTATATGTATATCAATGAGAATGAGGGCGGATGAAAAAAAGGTGTGCGACAGGTGAATGAATGTCGAAACGTTTCCATTATTCTGTTAAATGAAAAAAAAAAGAAATGAGGGACAGTAGTCAAAGTTAATTATACGGATAGAAAAGACAAAGACAATGAATGTTCGTACATGCATAGAATTAGAAAGAAGGTCACCTGAATGAGTACGTATAGATGTATATATATATATGCTATCCTCAAGGGTGAATGAAACATGTTATTTTGACAAGTTTCAACTACCTATTATATCGAACAACTCCATCAATGACATGATTTGAATGAAGCTAATTTGATCTAATCTCAACCAACTTCTATACATACATACCCTTGCAAATGGCACGAGATAGAAGACCATTATTCATATTATTATTATTATCAATAAGAAGTTCGTAACCATCTTGACAATGACAACTATCACTTAATGATGTTTCTTGAAAAGTCCATTCGCCTAAGATGAATACAATTAGCAAAATCAAATAATAACGATCTCTATATGTATATGTATATATACCATTGCCTTTACAAAAACCTAGTGGTTTATGTATTGTTTTGGAATTTGTTGTACAAATTCCATGACGTTGAACAATATCTGTTAAATATGCACCAGTTGGTGTTTCAGGAAAATGCACGAGACCAAATGTTGTATCTTCACAAAGACGATAATATATTTTGACATATAATAATGATACACATGCTCCTTGATCGCGAAAAGCAATGTAAAAACCATTTTTATTTACGGATATTCCACGAGTTTTAACATTAACCGTTAAATTATTTCCGTTCGATGACGATGATGAAGATGATGAGGATGCGGATGATGAGGATGAAGATTGACTACCATAATTATTTGATGTAAAACGATTTCCAGCAATAATATCAACTAATTGATAAGATGACCATAGAAGATCATTATCTTCAAAATCACTTTCATGTATATAAAGTTCAAATGTTTCACGACATGAACGTATTTCATTTGGTGTTTGAAATGTTGAACAATCACGAATAGAAAATCCAAGTTCAATTTCAATACGTGAAGCTTGTTGACGTTTAAAAAAAGGTGAACGTAACCAATTATCAACATGACGTTCTGATGTTATATCACATACGTATTGTGTACGCCATAATGTCGATGTTGATGATGATAGTAAAAGCGTTGGAAATGTTTTTGCTTCGAAACTTAATTCACCCCATCCATCATTTAAATTTCCATTATTGGATGTTTTATCCCAATTTAAATAATCACGAGCTTCTCTTGTGTCTAATAAAACGACTGAAAAAAAAATAAAACAAGTAATCAAATTAGTGCATTTATAATCTTAATTTGTATGCTATACCTTCTTTTGTTGCTTGTACAATTGAATAAATAAAGCAATTTACAATAAAAAATAATTTCATAATCATTGTCGAATAAGAAAACTTGTCAATTGTCGTAATCTTACAGTAAGCATCAACTATTGCTTATACATACACAGTTGGCAGATGAAGGAAGAGAGACTATAAAACAGAAGAGAAGAAAAAAAAACTGGTAATGTGCGTTCTTTTCCCTTCTATACTGATTTTTGAGCTTTCTTTTTTCTCTCTATATGTGTGTGATGCCATAGAATAGACATCATCATCGAATTTCCTTTCTGTCCCTCTTTCTCTCTCTCTCTCTCTTGGTTCGCTTTGAGCAATAGCATCTATAGAGAAGAAAAAAAAAAGAAAAAGAAAAGACAGACAGAGACAGAAGCTGACCGACGCCCGAATGCACACACACATATATACATTCGAATATATATGTATATATGTGTGCGAGAGAGAGAAAGATGATGACTGTCATATTTCAGATAATGTACCTCGATATTCTTACAATAGCAGAATATATATGTATATCTATATATATATTTTATATACAGATATACTAAATCAAATGTCAAAAATGTATTTTATTTCTTTTATATAAAAAATAAGACTGATGGACAATAATAATATTTTTATATTAACCTTTTAAATGAATTCTAAGACAATGATTCTAACAGTTAACATAAAAAGAAATCTATTGATGTCATTTACCGGTAGTTATAAAATAAAATAACATCGAAACATTATTATTATCACAATATTTGCCTCAATCTATTTTTTTTATAAGAATACATTTATATAATGTTACACAATATGAATGAAAATAATGGCGACGTTTTAGTGTAATTTTATTTCAAACATACACTATCGCATTTATTAGTGTGATGTCGGTAAAGCGCACACTATAAATTGAAGTCGTTGGTTGCAACGCTTCTTTCTTTTTTTACTTTACTTTCTTTTATATAGACATTTATTAATTGAGCTTTAGGCATTTAACAATTCCTAGCAGAAAAAAATACTCGTATGTATAAATTATTACATAATTAGTAACGGTCATTTTCTTGTTGTTTTTTTTCTATTGGCATATAATTGTGATGATAGATATTTTTTGGTTGTCTTACAGAGAGAGAGAAAAAAATTTATATGTCAATAAAGAACGAAAAATGATCTAACTTATCCATTCAGTGATATACGGATGTGAAGACAGATCTTTTTCTTTTGTTATCAACAAGAACGACGACGATGCAAAACGATTACGGCACGATCATCCTCAAGAGAGAATCAATTTTCGATCTACATATAGAAGAACGCGAATGAACAATAGAAAAAGAGAAAGAAACGATCAATACAGAGTGTAGTTTTCAATAGAGTTCTCTTTTCTAATAACTTCTATAATATATATATGCAACAACAGAATAAAAATACAATACGGTCAATTACATTTTTTTTATTTATGTATATAACAATTACCTTCGTTAGGATGTGAGTGAGCAAACAATAGTGATGTACGGATTTTTTAATTGTTGTCGTTGTTGTCGTCGTCGATCAATGATGCTTACATAACATTCTCTTTACTTATCCATAGGATGCGATAACACAAGTGCATCTGTTCTCTCTCGTTCGTTGATGAACTTCGTTCGAATCGATAAGAAGAAGAAGAAAAAAAGAAATATCTTGACTTTAACTTTTTCTCTTTAAATAATTTAACTTATACACTTGTTCACTCACATATATTAAACTACAGGCATATATATACGTATGTATGCATGCATGTTTAAAAAGTCTATCAATCGATGTCTAATCATCTTGTTATGATGCCAATAGCTAGCGAAATAGAACTTTCTAATTCATTCATTTCATGTTGTGTGTCGGCAGCCATCTGGCTCGTTCACACAGCGTGTATTATGTTGACAACAGCGCCTACACTGATTAGTCTTACTGCTGTGTATAATTCTCACCGCAACTACTATTAAAATGATTGAACTTCCGACTTCTATATGGTGATAATAATATAGTCATGAGGAATAAGATGAACATTTCTTATTTCTCAATAGGGACTACTTATTTTTTTTGAAACTAACATTCTTGATACCTTTGAAAAAGCAAAACGAATTACTATCATGTGAATGTATATATTCGATTGATTAAACATATAAGTATCTTTGTTCTTCTTATGAATAGGGTGCGAAAATGGAAGGAAGCCTGAATATTAGACAAATACAGGAGGAGATGCAAATGTTTGCTAGATATAGCGGTACGATTGTTCGAATCACGTTAAATATACATACCAAAACGAAATAGCTACATTATACATCTATATGTTCATTTCGTTTTATGTATACAAGGTCAAACAACAATAACAGACTCGACCAAGTGCAGGCTTAGATGATGAACAAACATTAAATTTTAACGAAAGGAAAATAAAATTCATAATTACAAATATAAATAATTCAACAAGAAGAAGACGAAGAGAAAAAATTCGAGACATATATCAATTCAATTCAAGGTCATTAAACTTATATGGATTCTTAAATGTTTTTTTACTCTCGAATAAATTAATTTATATTTTGTTCGAAATAAAATAGTGTACTTCCCCCTTTTCCTTACCGTTATTATTATTTCTAATAGATCAAATGCATTTGTTCTCTATGCAACGATGTGGAAATGAAGTGCTCATGCATATAGAAAGAACAAGCCGGATGTCAATTGAAGCAACTACTATTAAGTTTGCTTTGTCTCTTTTTTTTCTATCTACAAATTTGATGCTGAACAGAGATAACAACACAAAAAAAGAAAGAAAGAAAGATGAAGAAAAGAAAAGATGTGAGTTGAGCGTCTTTCTTTTGTATTTGTTTATACATGTACATTATCTTTTTCTCAATGCGGATGCACCTTTTCAAATCAATCTATGTGCATATGCACATATACAAAGTAACAAACATGATCATTATTCATGCACACTTTATGTGTCAAAATTACCATATTTATTTCGTTTGGACTAGTCCTTATTTTCTTTGATCTTGTTCAATACTATTTTCTCTTTTCATTTATTGATTTAATGTCTTTTAAGGTTGGAATTATTAATGATAAGTCATTTAATCTATACTTTCAAAATGAATTCATCGATTACACATACCCATCACATATACATGTGAGAGAGAAAAAATCCTTGAAATTTACATGCAATAAAACGATAAAACAACACCTTACGACATATCAGGCACGCTTGTATTATAATATATATTTATATTTATACCGATAGATCAACAGATAGACAATAGAAGAATAGAAAATGATTATTGGTGTACACACATTAATCAAAAATTTTGCCTTGAATAAAACATACCTAAGAGCACCTTATTTATTTGTTATAGAGGTGCAACCAGATGCCATTTGTATCTTTAAAAATGAATAAAAGAACCTGATATGATACAGCAGCTACTTATATGCGATTCTGTGTATAACTTCTCAGTTTTTTTTGCTCTTCGTCTAAGCTTTTGATTACGAACGCAAAAAAGAAAACGACAGAAAAAAAGCCAAAATTACTTGTATGCATGTGTATATCTATAGATCTGCATATTTTTTTTGAAAGGTCATATATTATCGATGATATATGACAGTGTCACTACTATTCGGTTGCTTCTATTTCTTTTTTTTTTTGTTATTAAATCTTTTCTATCATTCATCGAGCTTGAAATAATGAATAGTAGTAACAGCAACTAGACTAAAGAGAAACAGGTGGAACTTATCATTTGAACATGTATATACATTTATATATATATATATTTGAAGTCAGAGTCGATTAATATCGAAATAAGAGCTGAACTGTATTCACTTGCCATTAGCTATTCTGTCATATTCGGATTCACACTTGAATAGAAAAACTAATTAACACTGTTCTATCGAAAAAGTCAAGCTGATGATTATCAGATCGGAAATATCGATCGATTCGTTCATCCATCTATCTATCTAACTCATAAAAAAAAATCAATTAATAAAAATAAGTATATACGAAAACATGAGTGTAAATTGAGAATATCACATTCTATTCTTTTCTTTTCACTTACTTATTTATTGACCAAAAATATGATGCGTGACTTTATAAAAGCTGAAGAGCTCTTTTGATATATTTTTTGTTAAAAATATATATGTAGACATGAAACCATGCTATGTGTATAATACGGTTTCTCTTATTTCATATATGTGTGTATATATATATATATATATACAAGTATGTTCGGTGTTGAAGATTGTATTAATCAAATAAAAACAGAAAAAAAAAGAAAGACAGACAGACAGACATCGGCCCTGGCTTGTTCTGAAACAAGGCTTTTCAACAATTGACGATGACAACTCGATGGAAAGATAACAATAACATATTTAGTTGCCGCATGCTATTGTTCCTAGCGGTCATTGTTGTCTTTTTAGTTAGTATACAGCCTTAACATGTATACTTTAGGATGATAGACATTCGTATACATTGTTTATAAGTAATGATGATTGTGTAGAAAAAATCAAGTACATTATACTGTTCATTTCTTTATCATTAATGTAAGTACTAAAAAATGGAAAAGGTCAAACATATGCGCTTATTCAAATTATTTTCAATGAACAGATGAATTAGGACATATGAAAAGCGGATCATTGATTATAAAAAAAATAATAGAAATGATGAGTACGTGCATTTAAAGTCTCTTGTGAAAAGATGATTATATTGATTTCTTTCTATTTATGTAGATTCTGCCGACACCATATGACATCGATAGTCTATATAGAAAGTCAGAAGAATTCATCCGCAAATTGTTTATATGAGAATATGAAAAAAATAACAATCAATATCAATTGAGCAAAAGACATTACTTGCTTCTTTTCTTACTGTCTCACTCAGTGTGTCTATCTCTCTTTCTTTCTTTCTTTTTCTATTTGTCCTGCGGTGATATCAACAAATGAATGTCTTTTATATATATCTAAAGGGAGAATGAGTTTGAAGGCGGGCGAAATCGAAAGGAAATAAAACGAACATTATTATAGCTATACCATTAATTTACTGTGTGAAAATAATAATAGCAGTTAGATTATTTCGGCATCTCAGAAGTTCGTTATAATGTGTGTAAACATGAAAAGATTTAAAGTTTATAAATGATTTGTAGGCACACACACAAAAAAAAAACATTATGAAAAATTCAATCGATTTAAAGATTAAATTTTCTAATGTATAATAACTTACACACACACAGATGTTTAAGAAAAAAAACAATATTGTCACAATTCTGTCATGCCGAAGGATCATTATAAATCAAGCGAGTAGATAGATAAAAGAATAAGCTAAAATAATATTTTCCTATCTCTAAGACAGTTAATATATATATATGATTTGTAATTTCTAGTAGAACGATGAGAAATATTAATCACATGCATTTAGATAAAAATAATTTTCATATTAAAGATTCATATGATAGATGTGACAATTTGTATTTTATATAAAAGAATAAATTTATTTTCTAAATAATCACATGTTTGATAAAGGTGTCGTATTGATCTTATTGTTAATTTAATATTCGTTCTAACAGGTAGTGTAGTGCACAATTAACACCTGTTATTTAGCCTTTCAATATGTGCAAGTGAAAAAAATCGAGTGTCCACTCATGACGGAAATATCTTGACAGATATTTATCAAGTGTTTTTATAGAAATCGAAGAATTAATCTGATTTTTAAATGTAGTGGAAAGTAGGAAAAGTATGTTGTTATTTTATGATTAATTTAATACTTGAGAATTCTATTCATCATAAATAAATCTAACACTACAAAAAAAAATATTTTCGTTAGTTTGATCAAGAAAATAATAAATAGAATTCATTTTCCAAGTAAAACTGAGAAATCATTCGATACAGTCTGTTCATTAGAATTGAGTATGCATTTTTGTTTCTATTATTTATTTAAAATATATTGTCTGATAAAAATAAAAATTTCCCAAGAGATAATATTTAATTATTTGACAAGAATTACTTACATATCATTTTTTTTTCGTTTATCTCTAAGGAGTAACTTACCTTGAAGGAAAAAAATATTTTTAGTATTAAACAAATCAATGGAAATAATCGTTTCTTATTCAAATGTCGTTTGTTAGAAGATATAAATCAGAAGTACTTTTCATAATAAAAATATAGCTGATTATAAAAAAAAAGAAAAGAAATGCATATCTGTTTTCAATCAATTTTATCGGGTAAAAATACTTCTAATACTTTATTCATAGATTTAAATGTCTTTTCTTGCATAATATATAATAAATTTCAATGTACTTTTCTTTATTTTTGTTTCAATGCATAAAAAAACAGAAATAAAATAATTAATTCGATCAAAGAATTATCATTAAAGTTAGTACAGTGTATTTTAGCACCACATTTGTAAAAAAAAGAACATCAAACTACTTGGATGATTTTTTCATTCACGTTTCTTCTACTGCTTCACTTTGTCGTAATCTTGACATACTACTAGATGAACGAAATGTTTTGGGTCTCATTTCAGGCATTGATCGTAAAAGTTCTTGAAGTGACCATCGTAAATTAGGTGGATCAAAATAAGGTACAGGTTTATGTTCGAATTTTCCTGCTGGTCGCCAAACAGGTTCGGCAATAGATTTTTGTGGTCTTTTCTCTGGACTAATTGATGTTGGTCGTTTATCTTTATAAGGACCGGGTGGATGCCAAAGAGGTTCTTCAATACGTTCTTCAACTTTTTTCTCTGGACTAAGTGATGTTGGTCGTTTATCTTTATAAGGACTGGGTGGATGCCAAATAGGTTCCTCAATACGTTCTTCTACTTTTTTCTCTGGACTAAGTGCTGGTGGTCGTTCATGTTTATAAGGACTGGGTGGAACCCAACGAGATTCAACTGGTTTTGGTTTTTCTTTGACTGCAGGTGATAGATAAGCACGAAATATAGGTTCACGATATTTACCAGAATGTTTCCAATTTGCAGCACCAGGACGTGTACCAGTAGAAGAACGTAAATATTGTTGTAAAGAAAGTGGTGGTGCACTTTGAACACGAAAACTATATTTTGTAGTATTTTTTAAACATTTTTTATCTCCCATTGTTGTAGTAGATCGACGAACGGTATTTTGAGCCATATTATTTAGTATTTATTTCAAAAGATAAATATTTAATTGACTTTTAGAAATTCTCAAGTGTATTGAACAGAAAACCTTCACAATTGTCGATGTGATTGAAATGTGTTTCGTCCTCTTTTTCTTCATTTTTTCTCTTTTACCCCACATGCTTGCTCGTAAATAATCACAGCGTAGCAACAGAGAACAATCAAAAGTCATTCATAAAGTCTCTTTCTTTCTGATGATTTAACAGTAAAAGAAGAAAGATGTAATGGTTACGCCTTTCATACAAGTGCAAAGAAAAACGAATAGACGTATATAAAAGAGAAAAAGAAAAAGAAGATGCCGACGGCCACCGCTTCTGATTTATGTCAAAACATCGCATGCTTACGTCAATGCTGATTAAATTTTGAAAAAGAAAAATAGATTTAAGCAAATGTTGTTGCCTTACGAACAATACCACGCGATGACGAAACATTTGGTGAATTTAAATGAGTATAAGTCGTATTTATTTGAGCATTTGATTGTCCATTACGAAGAATTGATCTCGGTGCTGGATTATCTGATTGATAAGGAGTTTGTGTTGGTGATAGATTTGATACATTTGTAGAATTATTATCAATACGTGAATGAAAGGAATTAAGAGCACCGGGGGATCCTAAAGAAAGAGATGAAGTATAAGGAGTCGTTCCATATGGAGCAGAAGGTGGCAAAGTAGTGCTGCCAACAGAACGATTACGTGTAGAATTCACGGCTGTTATATTTGCTGGACGATATGGACCGATATCTGAGGAACTAGAAGGTGCACCACGAGTTGGTTGAAACGTTGAAAGATTTGCTGGTCGATAAGGTGTAGGATTTCTAGGATTATTTGGTGTACCATTAGACGGCTCAAAAGTTGCCATATTTGATGGACGAAAAGGAGGTCTGATATTTCTTGGATTAGATGGTACAGAAGGTGTTGAATTAAATGCTCCTATATTTGAAGTATTCGTCGGTCGAATATTTGCAGAAGGATAAGATCCTATATTATTTGAATTGATTCGTGAAATCGATTGTGGATTAGGAAATCTATTATTTGCTTGATTAGATTGTGGTATAATAGGTAATGATGATTGATTAGCAGAAGGATTGACAGATGATATTGGTCGTTGAATACCATTTGCATTAGCAGTTGGTAGTGTTGATTGTGGTTGTGAGAGAGTGATTCGTTGCAAAAGATCTTGAACTTGTTGCATAAATGGACCTGATGCCGTAGACAAATATGTTCCTAGAGGTGTACCATTAGATGGTGCAATGATTGATTGTGGTTGTGCAGGAATTAATACTGGAGGAGATTGGGCATTGACAGTTTGACCGCCGTTTGGCATAGAATTAGCTTGAATAATAGATAGAGTTCCATCAACGGGATTGATTATTTCAGCAGGAAATAGAACAGTATGAAGTTCTGTTTCAGCATTAGCTTGACTGCCCGGTAGATGTATAGCTGGTAAATGAACAGTCTGTTTCGGTAAATTTTCAATCATTTCTGCAGTTAAATTTGCGAATAATCCTGCTGAAGCAGAAGGATTACCATTCATTGCCATAAATGATGGTTGAACTGGTGGCAAACATGGATTTGATATTGGATTGGCAATCACGACATTAGGTTGTAGTTGTGCTTGCGGTGGTTCATCATAATCAAGTTCATAGCATGGTGATCGACGTCGTCTACGTCGACGACATCGAACACGTTCAAGTTCCAATATTCGTTTTGGAGGTCCACGTAAACCAAGTGTTGGACGATTATCAAGTGGAATACGAAAAACTCTATGTCGTCCTGGTGATGAATGATGACGACCTCGTCGATGAATGACAACATCTGGTGTGAGTGATCGTTGTCTACGTTGACGAACTCTTACTGGAGAATGCTGTGGTCTAGGAGGTCTTCGTCTTGGTGGTGCATTTCTCGGAGGTACTATAGGAGATCTTCGTCTAGGTCGAGATGCTTGAGGTGCTGCCGGTCGAGAAGGTGAAGCAGTTGATGATGTTGGTGGAACGCGTGCTCCAACTCTTGGCAGTTGTTCATAATCACCAGGCATAGTTGATCCACCTTCATTATCACTATTATCTGGATTGATTCTCGCTGACAACATTTCTTGTAATCTTTATAAGAATACACGATACTGACAGATGTCAATTATTCAACTGAATATTTTTTTATGTCTATAATTATGAACGAACGATACGCATCGTTTCACATAAATATAGATGCACACACATATACATTTATAGATGACAAGGCTATTGCTGTTCTTTTACTGTCACATGTCATCAGACAAGAACCTTCATTATACAATCAATTAAGGTAATGAACAGATGTATATAAACAGGTAGGCAATATTCGAGATTAAATCGCTTGTGCATAATTTTTATGTTCAGTATTATATAAAAAATTTGACTATGTATTCTCTTCTAAATATTTTTGTTATTTTAAGTATAAATATTTTCTTTAATGATATTTATTTTGAAAAATTAAAGCAAAAATTATTCGAAATACAAAATAATTATTATCACATTAACTGTATAATCACCCATTTTCAAACTTAATACAAAAAAAAACAGAAGTATCTTTCAATTCTTAATCGATATTCTTTTTCTCTTCATCATAAATCACTGGCATACGAAATGAATTCATTAAACGATCCCAAAATGTAAAAAATTGTCCATAATTACAATCATAATATTGATGATGATCATTATGATGTGCTGCACCATTTACAAATGGTTGAAATATTTTTGGTACTGAATAATTACCATCATGTATACTAACCGTCCAAAAATTGACAAACACGAAAAATAATAAATATGATATTTTATGTAATGGAAATAGAAATACATATAAATGGTATGGTACGCTTTGAAGAAAACCATCTAGCCAATAAAATGCATGACTAGCAAATGGTGTTGGAACAATCCAACGATGATGTAATTTATGTAAATGTTTATAAACAAGACGATGATGTAAACCACGATGAATAAAATATATTAACATATCAGTAAAAAATAAAAAACTTGTAAATTCTTTTAAAAATGGAATAATACCTATGTTGAACAAATGAGTTAATTAAAGACGAAAAAGAAAATTTTATTTACCATATGAACGTTGTGAACTATCATATAATTTTGAATATCCACGTATTTCAAATAAAAAAATAGCTATTGTTGGTATGCTTATAAATGGAATATTTTGAACTGAAACTTTCATTTCTTGACGTATTTGATTCTAAAGATAATAATAATAATTTTTTTTATCGGTCAATAATATTTACTTTCAGAAATAATGGATGTTCCATTTGTTTTTTATCAAATAAGAAGAAATAGCTGAAACATCCCAAGAAAAAATATAAAAGAACTGCATGAACATTAACCAATACAGTTAATGATATTATTTGCCGAGTAAGATCATCTTCAGGCCAACCTTGTTTAGGATATATGTATGGTGTTAAAAGCCATTGATCATAGGTATTTAATACAATATCCATGTTTTATATAAATAATAATACTTGGCTAATACTAAAAAAGAAAACACAAGTGATATTCAACTATTTTAGTTTGAAAAAAAGCATGTTATTTCTTTATCTAACAATGAAAAAACACGTGAAGTTGACAAACTATTTTTCATTTATGAAGTTTAAAGATCAAATATTAGTCACAACACTTGTTTTTCTTCTTTTATCACTTAACACAGTGAATATCAAACAAAAAAAAAGAAACAGAAAAACATATAACAAGAACAACAACAGAAAAAAAGAAACAGTGAGTTTATTCTTCGATTTCATTATCATCGTCATCTTCATCGCCCAACTAAAATAAAAAGAAAAAAAGAAAAATTTCAATAAATATTATATTTATTCAATCTATTCATTCGTCTTTATTTTTCTCGATTATAATACAATAGAAAATATACCTTCGCAGAGCTATTCTGTTGCCTCTGCAAGAGATACAATCCTCGACCAGTACCAGTATACGATCCGGGAGGATAAAATGGTAAAAGTTGATCAAAATGATGACACGGTAAATATGAAAGCCATTTGAACATACTGAGATTTTATAAGTCAAGGAATAACATAACACGAATATGATAGTTTTTATACTTTTACATAGTTACACAAAAAAAAAGAAGAAGTCCTATCGATAATAAAAATACATACCTCATATATTAAAGCATTATCGAGCATCTTTTGCACAAAAGGCAAATGACGTAGACGTCCGAGTAATGTGGGAATAATATATGTAACAATCGAAAAATATGGACTGCTATGTTCATAACGTGAAAGCATCGGACCGAAAAAAAGCCATGAAAACATACTGGATTAAAAGAAAGTTAAGGAGAATAAAGACGAACTACAGAATGTATATGTGAATATGAATATTTTCGATTTTGAGGGTAGGGTGAATATATATGTGTATGAAAATTCTTCTTACCGTTGGATTCATTTTTGTTCTAACTTTTTGAAAGACAATCTGATAGGGAAGTGAAAGACGCCAATCGATCTCGCTATCCATTGGAGAAAATGAGTGAACAATTAATCGCTCCAAATAGGCCAACATACTGATTAATGGGAATAGAAGAAAAAAGTCAAGGAAATACAAGAACTAATTCTCTCGTTAATTCAAAAATATATATAATAAAAGGATACGATTTATCGGCAATTTCTCTTTTGACAATATGTGGAATAATGACGTTTTCTTTGAATGTTGTTATTTCAGACTAAAGAAAAAAAGACAAAATTTTGTTACAATTTTTAATCAAATAAAAAATATACTTCAACTTCAGCCCATGTTAATGCTTCATGTTGACCATCATGGCCAAATTTTTTATCATATCGATCGTAATGAAGCTAAAATTAAATTTAAAAAAAAAGATTTAATTTTAATATTTCTATTCGAAATTTACTTTTTGAAGTACAAGGCCAAGTGGTGGTGCTTTTGGTATATCAATCTAAAACAGAAATAAATGAGATTTATTCATAATTAATAATAATCTGCATATTGTCAAACACGTTCATGAAGACTATCAGTAGTTTCGTTTTTCGGGTGCGCAAATCAAACTGTTAAGTTACGGGTCACTCAGCCCGCCCGCTAGATAAAACACTGTTTGAGAAAAACTTGAATATTTACCTTATCAGCATTATATGCTTGTTGAATTGTATCTCGACTAGCAACTCCACGAACAATAGCAATAACAAGACCTACAATAAAAATATTATTCAGTTTTTTAATTTCTTCTATTCTATTTACATACTAATCATTTTTCGTATTTGATGTAACATAAAACTTTGTCCTTTGATTGTAATTGTAGTAAATTCAACATTTTCTCTTATATATGGATCAGCGATCTAGAAAAACTTTACTTTGGTTGAAAATCCTTTAGATATAAACTTACGTCAATTGAAAACATATGTCTTCTAGCTGATGGATCGGTAAATTTTTTACCAGATGTAAAATTATGAAAATTATGTGAACCAAGATATTCACTGGATACATCTTTTGCTAATTGTAATATTTCACCTAAAATAGAAAAGAAACATTCAATTCATAGCGCCAAAAATAATGAAAACATGTTTAAATCAAAAACATTCTTTCAAATAGATTCAATATTTTTAATCTATTGTATTTGGTGGTCAATAATAATAATTATTACATTTCTAACATTTATTCTATCTATTCTATGTCTTAGTCATTGTTCAAATGAATATCTTTTACCATATTTTCTTCTCGAACATAGTTGTTTAACATTTTTGATCATTATACTTATTTGTTATTTACGACATGGAAATGATAATCGATCTATAAACTATTTATCTGTTTTTATATTTTTTATTTATTTTATTTCATTTCTTATTACAACAATATTTACATTTCGTCGTATTAAATTTATAAACTATAAACTAAATCCTATCGAAACATATTGTTATTACATAGCTATTAGTTTTTTTATTATTCAAATTCTTACAATTATTCTTCAACTTCCAATTGCTTGTTTTATTTTAATATTCGGTATTAAAAATTCTCAGAATAAAATTCAAACAAAAGATATTCATATCTCAATAAATGAACTAAATAGAGACCATAATTGAAAATTATTTTTCACAATCGATTCCATGAGGGAAATATTATGATTTATATTCTCTCCATACAATTAAGACTTTCTACTGCTATTAAATATACATACTTGAAACTCGATATGATTCACTAGTGATCTAAATAAATAAATAAATAAAATTGAATTGAATTTCTAAATAAAAATATATTAAACCTCTTCAACTGGACAGAAAGCATAAGTTGGTAGGATATAAATATATGTTCGAGCATCACAACTATTTTTGCTATTAAAACTAGCAGCAACACGTTTTACACCTAGAATAAAATTGAAGAAAAATAAAGATTTTGTTTTTATTATTTACCAAACATTCGTATTTGTTTAGGTAAGTGTTCATTCACAAGTTCAGTAAGATTTTCTAATGGAGCTAATTTTAATGAAACAAGATTAGCTACAGCTGATACACCTTTATCAGTTCGTGCTGCTCGTTGAAATGCCATCTAAATAATAAGCTCAAAATTTTTAATAGTTAAAATATTAAGAAATACATACTTTAGACATATCATCAGCATGTGTTTGTGGTATAGCATCAACTTTAACAAAAGCTTCAACTAATTCATCTTCAATTGTCCGATGTACTTTATCTTTTGCATTACTAAAATAAGAAAATGTTCCAGATTTATCGAATTGTAATATAAATTTACCGTTGAAGACCAAAATAACCAGCACCTATATTCATACGGATAAAATTAAACATAATTATGATTATATTCTATACATACCACAATAACCAAATGAAACACAAACTTTTCGTTTTTTTAATGCACGTTGTCGAACATGAGTGGTTGTAGTTGATGTTGTTTCAATTGAACTTTCCACCTAAATAATATGTAAGAAAAAAAATAATAGATTTTAATATACTGACTTCAGTTGTTGTATCATCTTTGAATTTCTTTTTTGATGGTTCATTGTCATCTGCATCATTTGATTCTTCTTTTTGTTCAGCACTTGTACTCGTACTTTCTTGAAGTATTGTTGAAGTTGTAGTAACAACTGCTTTAAGAATTGCTTGTGCTGATGTTCGAGTTGGACTTAACATATCTAAAATCTATTTCTTCAAAAACAAACATAGGATATATTGTCATTTTTTATAATGATAGAAATGTATAGTTTAATATTAAAATCGAAATTAATTTTCTTCGTAGTAAAAACAACACTTTGAACTCAATTTACGAATGCTGATGACATGATATATACATATTATTTTGAATTACAACAACATTCCGAAACGAAATAAAATAATTGGTCAAATAAAATATCAATCAAAATTTTAGTATTTACTATTCGTGAAATTCTATCAACAATCTTCTGCCCTCTGTATATTTCGATAATATAATCGAGCCTTTTAAACATATCCTCAGTAATTGCATTCCGAAAATGAATTATTCCATATTTTTAATTAAATAAAAATCTTTTTTTTTTACATGAGTATTGCTTTGAGAATCTATACACAGAAATACTATTAAACTTTAACGAGAATGTCGTTTAATAATTCTGTATTCATATTGTTATGATCAAAGTTCATATAAACAAATAACAAAGTTTATATCTCAAGAGAATTATATCCAGGTTGATATTATTTCCAATTTTTCTTCCTTTTGTCCGATTGATTAATATCATTCATTCATTAAAAACTTTCTTTTTTCAATGTTTCATTTAAAAAAAACGGATAAATACTTTTACAATAAATCTTATAATTATTTCGATTATGAAAATATTAATTCAAACGCTGAACAGAATTATCACAATATTAATAATTCGTTCAAAGATGTCGTTATTTTACATAATGAACTGATCTATAGGGAAATTATTTCTAGCCAATTGAATCCTATCCGCCCCTATTTCTTTGTGTTTTCATATATAAGCATGAATCATAACGTCAAAAAGAAAAAAAAGTTTATTAAGTTGAGTATATAATCATATTAAACATTCTTTTTTAGAAGAATTATTTTCTATTAAAATCAAAAAAATCAAAATCAATACAGTGATGTCTTCATCTGGTTCACATTCTCACGAAATGAACAGCCAAAATCGTCGTCGATCTACTAGTTCAATAACATCAGACGATGAAGAAGAAGATTTTATTGATAATGATGATAATTCAAATGATCGATCAAATGGAAAAAATTCAAATAATAAAAATAAAAAAACTTTAGGTCGTGTTAAAATTAAGATGGCTTATATTGATAATAAAATTCGACGATATACAACATTTTCAAAACGTAAAACAGGCATTATGAAAAAAGCATATGAATTAGCAACATTAACAGGTACAGAAGTTATGTTACTTGTTGCATCAGAAACTGGTAAGGTTATTTATAAAATAGAATAAGAAAACATTCGTTTTTATTTAGGTCATGTTTATACATATGCAACTGCGAAATTACAACCAATGATAACAAGTGAAGCAGGTAAAGCATTGATTCAAACATGTTTAGCAAAAGATGAACCAGTTATTGAACCGATTGTTGATACTCCAACAGCAATAACAACATTAAATGATAATGATGTGATATTTATCGATGAAATTCAACGAAAAAAACGAACAGATAGTAAGCAATACTCTATTTAAATTCATCCAATATTTCTTTCTTTCAATGAAATAGCACAATCTACCGATATATCAATTGCAAATCGTCCTATAAAACGTGCTAAATTAAAATCTGTTGATGATCTATCATCTTCATCTAATAAATCTATATCGACTAATACTCCAAATTCACATGTGTTCTCTCCGACACCTCAAACAGCAACATTAACACTTCCACTTCCATGTTTTATACAATCAAATTCTTCGCAATCACAAATTCATACATCTACTACTACAACAATTCCTTCGGCGTATACAATTAATATGGATAGTTTGAAAAATAATGGTATGAATATAATTTTTGCGCCATCAACATCGAATTCATCTGATCCGTCACCTCCGTCTAATACTCCACTTGTTTTAACACTTGGTAATTTTCCATATCAGCCAACATAACAAGGTTAACATATGCATTCGCTTTTTTTCGACTTTTTTTTTCTTCATTGTATATAAGATATTAATATACAGACATACATGCGTAGCATCAAAAAAAAAAGAATTGCGTGATTGTTATTGGCCATAATAAAGTTAAGTTACTTTAAAGACATTCTTCTTCTTTTTTTTCGTTTTTATTCTGTGACACGACCTCGAGAAGTATGGAATATGTAAAACAAAAGAACTTTAATCTTTTTATTGAGATTTTCTTTTTTTTTTTTTGTCGAGATGAATAAAGAAAAGAAATAGAAAGAGAGAGAGAGAGAAAGAGAGACGAACGAATAAATACTACAAAATAGTTGAAGGACAATAAGAAAAACATACAAATACATTTTATTGTTTTGTTTATGGTAATATTGTTGTACATATGATATAGACTTTGTTTCAGGAAAAGTAAGAAAGATTAATTGGGAAACAAAACTTTAAAATTTAATTT
The DNA here is from genome assembly GCA_905250115.1 of Adineta steineri. Lineage (NCBI taxonomy): Eukaryota > Metazoa > Rotifera > Eurotatoria > Adinetida > Adinetidae > Adineta > Adineta steineri. The sequence continues at coordinate 37,920 of CAJNOI010000189.1, forward strand.
CGTTTATCATTTTTTTCTAAGGATCCAAGATTCTATTGTAAATAGAATTTCAATGTATTAAGCTAAGAAAAAATATCAATTTTGATAAATGATTATTTTTCTATGTCTTCATATTTTCGAAATATTTACATTTGCATTTTTTTGAAACAAGATCAATAACTCATCTCGTATACATCATAAGCTTATGTACCTTGTTTCATATTCAAGATCAAATTACATTATAAAGATACGTTTTCTTCATTATTTATCTGTATATAGAAATTCTTTTTGTACTTTTGAAGTACAATCAATGAATATTTGATCCCAATAGAATTAATGATTTTTTTTGTATTTTATCATTTTAATTTAAAAAATATATATATGAGTTTTTTTTTCTTTAAATGTCCTTCATGTTTAAGAATACAACATTTATTGTTATTCTTCGTTGTAGATATGAGGAATCCATACAAGTTTATATATATGTCAAAAAATTTTTTACTTCATTTTCTTTTTTTCTTCTAGATTTAAAATTTTTGTTTGTTTGTTGGATGAGTTAAAGAAACGAATAGAAATGACATTCCGGTGAACATTATACATTCTTTTTTTTTATTTAAAAAATAATATATTCAAATAATATGGCATTGTCAACTTATAATACTGAATTACCATTTCGTAATAGTGTATCAAAAAATCCATCAGAACGAACAACGCAGGTTAGTTTATTAATAACAGTGTAAAATCTAGTAAATATTATTAGAGTAGGCAGAACTCATTTCAATCCGCCTCTAGAACAGATAAATACATATGTATTTACAACAGGTCTAAAACTTCCAGACAAGGACATTTCGTGGGTTTGACTGAGCTCATTCTGGTTTCCCTCAGGCTATGACAGTATTTATTAAATATATATACATATCTATGTGTGTATATATATATATACATACATACAGATTTCTATTCTTCATCATTAAAATATAAACAAGATAGAGAATTATTTCCAAAGCATGCAATTATCCAAAAACGATAACAGTGAATTATCTATCTATGCTAAGAATGAACTGATCACAATCTCTAAAAATAACAATCTACATTGATTAATATATCTTTCGATATCTAGACAACGATTAAAATATACGCTTTCCAGATGTTTTTATTAAAATAAGTATCATTGGAAAGAATTTTTGATTTGCATATAGTTCAAAGTTAATAACGTCTCATTTAATTCCGCTTCCTGAAAAAAAAGGTGATAATAAAAATTTCAGACTATAAAATTTTTTATGAGCAATTAATCTCATATTGAATAGGAGAGAAAAAAAAGTAATACATTCTTCCGATTCTCATTTGTATATTCAATCGATATATGTATATCATCAAATAATTTGTAAATTATAGTCAAATCTTTTTTCTCTTTGTATTGATAACTAGACAATCATAAACGATTTGCCGTCAGTCATAGTATCTTTCTTTTTATACTAATGATTAATTCATACGTTGAGTCTCGTATATATATATATGTTATTATTCTCAGCTGGAAGCTGTTAGATCTGATTAAACAGACATGTTCACCCTTTTCAACTTGATCCGACATGTGTATATAAATCTGACGTAATATATCATCATTGTCGATCATGTTTTAAAGTATTATTATTATTATTGTCTGTATTATTCCTTCATTATGTAAATTAAATTAGAAAAAATGGCTAATTTATGTGCTAGTTCTTTTTCTTGTTTCTCCATACGAAAAAAAAAAGTAACACATCATTGAACATGAGAATATAAACGAATGTAACAACTGTTCATTCATCATTTCTAGAGAAGAGAAGAAAAAACGGAAGATAAGAAAGAAATAACAGAGACCGCTTGCTGTTCCTTCTCGTACTCTGTCTGCTTGTCTATTCTTCCGTTCTGTCTGCTGACATCGCCACTACTACCATCCGAGATGATTGCCAACTTGTATTGAGTATAGAGAACTATATGGTTAATCATTGAAGTTAGGACACGTACATATTAAGAGTAGAAGAGAATAGAAAGAAAGAAAAGAGAAGAGAAGCAAGGGTGAAATCGACTTGTTATAAGCATACATATACGAGTATATATATATATACATACTCTTTCATCCGTTGTCCATACAGCTACATATATATAGGTACAGATTTCTTTTTTTTTTTACTTTGCTTTTTCCTTTTTCTCTCTTTCTTAGAGGTCAGACATCTATTGTCCGGCTCTGAAAGTTCAATTTTTTTTTAAAAATATTCTAAAGAAAAAGAAGGAAAAAGAAAAGGGAAAGCAACTTTTACCTTTTCTCGTAGTAGAACGTGTTAAAACAGGAAAGAAAGGCGATAAATTGAATAGTATCATTTATATTTCTTTTCCATTTAGGATTTAACTATAATCAATGCTTATTTGAAACATTTGGAAGCATTATCATCACTTCGTGAATCAAATATTCGTAATTTGAGTAAAACAATTCGTTATGAAAATCATGATGCACATCATGTTTTATTTAGGTTTGTTATTATTCTTTTTTATCTTTCACTTTATTTTTTGTTTGTTTTCCGTTCATCATCCTTTCACACACTGAATGACAATATTCTTCTTAGTTTGTTATGTCTGCTATTTTTCTCTATGATACTTACATATACATTTATCATGATGATTGTACACTTAGATAACTACCACTCATTGTTAGAATACGGTCACGGTCAATTATCTATCTATCTTTGATGACAGATGTGCCATGATATACTTCATGTTTAAAGTAAGATGTTACATCATGTATAATGACATAAAATATATGGGTATATCGAGTAATAATAACCTTGAATAATATCAGAGAGAAATTTTGTTCAAATCTAATGAAGTATTCATTTTCATTAATCTTATAGTCTAAATTAGGGGTTTTATTCTTGTCTGGGTATATGACATATAGTCTTTGACCATTGTTGTAATATATATATATATACATACATACAAAAAAGAGAGAAGTGTGATTGTTTGTTGCAGTGTAAAGCATACGTACATGCACGCGCGCACGCGACCGAATGTTCACAAGAGAGAAAGACGACACAAAGGACACAGAGGTGTATATAAACATATGTATATTATGAGGATACTGAAGACAGAGTACTCACGCTCAGTACACATATCAATGATTTATATTTTTTTATTTTTTTTAGTCGTGGTGAATTAAATACCTGTTGGTATATTCTTTTATCTGGTTCAATTTTTATTGAATCTACAATGTATTTACCACGAGCTAGGTAAGTAAAAATAAAAAAACTGAAGAATTTGTTTCTTTCTTTTTTTGTTCTTAATCATGATCTTCGACATTTTTATGTATCCTTTGGGATACAGAAAACGAATGAGAGAGAGAGAGAGACCAGATCAATTTTTCTTCCCCGTCTTTCATGTTTATTTGTTAACCTTGTTCGTTCTTTTTTTTTACTATACACATAACACTATTACTTCTACTACACCAACACCATCTTACTCAGTCTCTCTCTCTCTCCTTCTCATCATTGTACATCTAGCGTTGTCCTTGAACAGATCGAGCGACATTTATGTATATGCACATGACATAATCGTTCGTCTTTTTTTTTCTTCTATTTCAACAGTTTTGGTAAACGAACTCCTAGTAATCAATATCGGATCAATGAATGTGTTGTGCTCGAACCATCGGAAATGCTTGTTGTAAGTAGACATAATATATAATTTTCTTCATCATAAAAAAATATTAATACGAAGAAAAAAAAATATTACCTTTAGTCACACCTTGATACATTCTGTTCTGCTCATTTTTTCTCTCTTCTTTACCTTTATTTCGTTTTGTCTTTATTTAGATTGATTATCCCGAGCTCGACCATGCTTTGCAAAATACGGAATCATTGAAGCATATCGTTAGTAAACATAATCGTCAACAAGAACAAGCTATAACTCTAGTAGAAGAACAGCATACTTCTATTATGGATTCTGGTACAATACCGACGATTAATCGAAAAAAAAGCATACAAAATCGACAGGTAAAAAAATAACCTCTATTTACATGTAAAAATAAATGCATGAAATTTTGTTGATTTTTTTCTTGTATAGCGATCTGTAACAGTTGGCAATATGAATGATATACATTCATCGATGATTCGTAGTTCACATTCACGTGCTAGTGATACATCAAGTGCTTATTCTGGATCAGATCTTATGCAATCATCAACAAATGGTGAAGATTGTTTAATGATAAATAATGGGGAAAATGGTCTAGGACAAAATGATGATGTTGGATTAAGTCGTTGTTTAAGTATTCATGAAAGTGATGATGAATCTGAAACATCATCTGAAGTAAATATTTTCAATAGATTTTGATTTTCTAAAACAAAAATAATAATTTTTCGTTTAGCATTCATTTCCTATTCATGATCATATACGAGAAGTTTTAATGAAAGAAGCCAGTGATCGTACTGATGATGATATTGAAGCTATTTTAGAATTTCTTCTACATTTTCCTGTAAATATATTTCATTTTTTTTTGTTTGCTAAAATGAAAACTAACTAATTAATAGGCATTTGCAAATTTAACATTACATGTTCGACGTGAACTATGTAAAGTCCTTGTCTATGCTCAAGTTGAAAAAGCTCAAACTATTGTTATGAATGATGGTGAACGTTATGATTCTTGGTCAGTTATTATAAATGGTACTGTTGATGATGAAACAGTTGATGGAGAACGTATACGTCGATTAACCGTTGGAGAAAGTTTTGGTTGTGGCCCAACACTTGATCAATATTGTCATACGGGTATCATGAAAACTTGTGTTGATGATTGTCAATTTGTTGTTGTTGCACAAAATGATTATTATGCAATATTAAATCAAGTATTTAATCTTTTATTTAAAAAAAAGAAAATTCAATGAATTTTGTTTTTAGGGAGAAAAAAATATTAGAAAAATTGAAGAAGGTGAACGAACTGTTATGGTTAAAGAAATACGAATTGATGATGATGAATATCGTATACCACGTGAAATAGTTATAAAGGCAACAACTGAAAAATTACTTGACTTATTAGTTGATGAAGATCAATTAATTGATGATCCTTATTATGTTCAAGATTTTCTTTTAACTTATCGAACATTTATTAATGATCCAATGATAATAGCCGATAAATTACTTCATCATTTCGATGAAAATATTAGCTTACAATCATGTGTACATACTGCACGTGTTGTTTTATCTTGGGTTAATAATCATTACAATGATTTTGAAACAAATACAAAACTATATGAATTTCTTGAAATATTCGATGATCGATTACAACATCATGAAACAGAAGTAAAAGAAATTTGATTTAGATTTTATTTTAATTTACTTTTTTTTTTGCTTTAGGAAATTCGATCGTGGAGATATTTAATTGATTTAGCTTGTTTTACAAAAGCTAGTCGACGTTATGTTACAATAACACGATCAACACGAGATGATATTTTAAATTTTAATATACTTGGTGGAACTGACACATTAGCAAATAATGGAATATTTGTATCAAAAGTTGAAAAAAATTCGAAACCATATGAAGCTGGTTTACGCCGAGGCGATCAGGTATTTTTGAAAGAAGCTGTTATTATTACATAAAATAAGACAATAATAACTGTAACATCGTCTGATCTTTTCTTAGTAGATCTTGAGTCTGTCTAAACAATTTGAACTATTCAATAGAGAAGAGTTTTTCAAGTGTGAATATGAGTACTTGAAAACGTTTTCAATGCTGTTATAATAAAATAATCGAGTGTATTTATATATACAGACATCACTTTACATAAGATCAAAGGGCGGAAGAAATTGGGTACTTGCTCCCTCTATGAAGGTCATCAATACATTTATGAGTTTTTTTTTTATTTATAAATATAACATATTTTATTGAAAAAAGGCTAGACTGAATAATATTAATACAGTTTTCTATATTCATATAAACTCATTAACATTATACAACAGTAGTGTAAAGATTGGGTTCAAAAGTCTCTCGATTAATTTGTTGAATCACAACTGTAGTTCCCTATGGAATAAGAAAAAAATTGACCATTCTAATAAAAAAAAATATGAATTAAATAATTAATTAAAAAATGTTTGACTGTTCTTCTTTATTTCGTTTTACAGATTCTTAGTGTTAATGGACAATCTTTCAATGATTCAACTCATGTTCATGCACTTGAAATTCTTCGTAGTACAACTCATTTATCTTTAACTGTAAAAAATAATTTAATGGGTAAGAAAAATTATTTTTAATAAATTTAATATTATTTTTGTTCTAAAGGTCTTAATGATATTGTTAATCCTGAAAGATCCTCCAATCGTAAAAAACGTTATGATTTGACTACATGTGAACAAGAAATTCGGAATAAATTATATGTTTCGACTCCTGTACGTTCTGTATCAATGACTCCAACAACAAATAATACACCATCTGGATTAGCGAATAGTCCATCGGATCCTTATACTCCCGATCCTTCATCATCAAATCAATTACGTCCGCCATTATCAACAATAACTCCAACAAAAACTAATCTTTCAACTGAATATCCCGAAAAAACGAAACCACGTCCATTAACTAAACGTATGGGTATTAAGCGTGCCGTTTTGCAAAGATTCAAAATTACAAAAAATAACAGGTAAAAAATAAATTTAAATTAAGTCGATACAGTATTTTTTGAAATTTTCCATCGACGAAACCATATAACTAAACCAACTATAGAATTAATCGTAAACATAATCCATACAATTAACACATTGATATCAAGTCTTGTTTCGAGAAGACCTAAAATATATTAAAACCTTCTATAGTAGATACTTTCCGATTAAGCAGAGTGATTAAACTTTTTATATAGTAAACATCGTTATACTACCGACGGCGTTAGTGATATAGTTTTATTAATTTTTAAATTGCTGACAGTGGTTTATCCAGCGGGGGGAGAGTGGCACGGGCTTTTTGCCCTCTCGGAGGGTGCCCCCCCCCCCCCCCCCCCCAGAAGAGAGATTTTTGCCCTCCCGGCAGTTAATTTCGCGCCCTCGGACGAAAAAAGCTAGATAAAACACTGATTACTGAATGTTCTATTACTACTCTCTCTAATGGTCAGAAATTTGCGCGCTTTTCTCAATACATATAATTAACATTAGTGTCTACGATTCATTCTTCAATTAACAGTCTCAACTCTACAATATCATTTTTGAAAACAGCGAATTTTTCTATAAACTCCAATTAGTATAGAAATATCTGTATTATTTACCACTATACATAATAATTGCCATTATATTCACACCTGCCCATAATATATATTGTTCCCAATAACAAAATATAAGTAAAAATTGTGCAACAACACTTAATGTATTTGTTGAAGCATCCAGTAAATGTGGAACAAAATTTGTTTCGAAAAAATATTGTGATGTTAATAATTTAGAAAATGCTGGTATTTCATAATAAAATAAAAATGCTAAACCTACACATAGTATTATTATAAATACCCAGCCAATTAATTTTAATGATTTAACACGTGTTGTCGATTGATTATCTAGTTGTTTTGACCATATATAGATGCCAACAAATTGCATTGGTAAAAAAAATAATATATATAATTGTGCATCACCAACATAACCATATGCAAATGAATAAATACCGTATAGAATAGCTCCGAGAATACCCCAAAAATATGAAGAAATTTTACCTTGAATAACTAAAACTACATTGAGAACATTTGTAAATGCAGCAATACCAGATAAACATAATAGAATACGACGCCATAATGGTACACCATCATTTAAATCATTTGTCCATTTTAATAAAGAACGTTTTTGTTCTTGTGGAAAAAATGAATTAAAATCCTTGAAATAAAAAAAATTTAGTTTAGATATTTCTCAATAAAATAAGCTTTTTTTACCAAAATAGAAAAAACAACATTGAATGTTGCAAATAGAATAAGAATAATAGCTTGCCAACATTTAAATGATTTTAAATCCGGTAAAATAGATTTAAATACAAGTTTCAGAAATTTGATATAACGTTTAATAAATAAATTTAATTTAAATAAACAAGATTTTGTATTTCTATCAGATATATGACTAATATCATTCGTTGAAAGTGTTATTGTTGAGAGATTATCATTTGAATTTATTGGTATTGTTGTTAGCGGTAATGATATAACAGATAATGGTTCTTGTGAATGTTGTTTAATATCGAGCTATAAGTATAGAATAGATAATTCGAATAAAATCTGGCACGGATCTATTCGTACAGTAGTGTCGCGAAAACTTTAGATTTAGGAGGAGAGAGAGGACACTCTTCGCGGCAGCCCTATATTCATATTAGACTTTGACTCTCTCTAATTTTCATATGATGTCAATAACAGTTCGAAATTTTATCTCTAATGTTGCACTCGGAATTAAATCAACCTTAAAAACGAACTCGATCACGTTAAATAACAGAGTGTCAGAAGTACATTTGATGAGAAAAGATAAGTTAAATGATACAATAAGAAGAAAATTCATCTAGAGAATAAAATCTCATATTTTATTTTTTCTCTTATATCACTAATAAATTAAAACCCAACATTTTTTTCTTCGTTTCAGATCAACTAGGTAAGCATAAATTTATATTTTCTCAACGTTTGTGTCCATCACACACAGCACTCAATTTTCTACACTTGCTTTTCATCTTCTTTTCAAATGAATATTACACATCTTTATGTATATATCTAAATGTTTCTCAGTTTTTTTCTTCTTACACTATGATTATTGTTTCTTACCTGTGTCATTATTTGATCATACGATTCTAAATTTTATCGAAAATGATGCTTTAAATTCGATATTTTCTCTTCTGATATACGAACATGTCAAAAGTAAATGGCAAAAAGGATTTACAATAGACAACAATAGAATGAATAACCTTTATTGAATTTTGAAATCAATTAATCATTAACTGATATTAAAAAATTTATTTATTTATTTATTTTCAGTGAACTTGATACAAATGGACTTGATAATGAAGTTGATTCAAGTGTTCTATCATCATCAAATAATAAAAATTTCAATCGAAGTTCAAGTAATCCAGATTTATCTCCATCATCCGTTAGTAATAAATCTATGTCATCATCATCAACCAGTGCAACTAATAATGATGAAGATCATTCAGCATTTGTTATTAAAGTTTATCGAAGTGATCAATCATTTAAATATTTTCCTGTATATAAAGTACGAAAAAAAAAATACCTAGTAAATTATTCTATTATTATAAAAAAATGTTATCTATAGGATACAACAGCAAAACAACTTGTTATGTTAGCTATAACTGAATTTGGTATTGGTGATCAAAGCAGGTAAATAGATGCATGATTATTATGTTATAAGTTTCGATTTATCTATGAGATTAGTTTCTTTATTGAATATCAACCTTCTCATATTTTGTAGTCATACATCTTCTCGCGTAGAGTTTGATCTAATGCGGTAAGATGTTATTCTTAAATAATTGGAGTAGCTTTAGTGTATTGTTTGGGTTTCTTTTTTTTGTTTTATAACTAATAATAATAATAATAAATTTTTAAAGTGCACGCTTTTTGGGGAATAATAATGGGGGTTAAACAGCTTATGCTATTTTGTTTTTATCCTTATTCAGACAGAGTATCTTCTACGACGATGTGTAAGTTTATGCTTTACTTTTTGTTTTTTTCTTTGCATTTTTCAATTCTTTTATAAATCACCTTTGATCTATAACACATAAATATCAAACTTAAATGCTTTATATCAGACAAACAGGAGTATTTTTTACTAAGAACAAAAACAAAGGAATTCGAAGTCTTAATTAAAGAAAGTATCGATCTCATATGAGAATCTTTTCAGACAACACTGATATTATTTAATAAAGTCCATTAAGACTTACATTACATAAAATCAATTAAAGAATTACCCAAAAAGAATAACTTTTATTTCAATTAACTTTTTAATCTTCACATAAACTAATTCATTCCTCTAATAATCGCTTAATCTTACATAAATTATGCTAACAACTTTTTTTAAATAGAAATTTCATAGATATAATTTTTGTCTATTTTCTTAAGGTGTTATTCGTTATGTGAAGTATCTGTTGAAAACGGTGTTATAAAACAAAAACGTTTACCTGATTATACTAATAATTTACCTGAACGTCTTCCAGTAAATGCACGGTTTTATTTAAAAAATAATCATTCAACTGAAACACTTGTACCTGATCATTTATCAAATGACTTAATGCGTGAAGCACGTATCAATTTTCTTTCATTAGATGCACTTGAAATTTGTGCACAATTAACCTTACGTGATTTTGCAACCTTTAAATCTATTCAAACAACTGAATATATTGATCATATATTTAAATTAAAATCAATTTATGGTATACCACATCTTGAGAAATTTCTTAAATTACCAAATAAAGAAATGTTTTGGACAATAACTGATATTGTACGTGAAAGTAATTTAATGCAACGTTCAAAAGTTATTAAACATTTCATTAAAATTGCTAGTAAGAAAAATTTTTAGTTATTTGTATATTTTTGATATTAAATTTATATTATTTTATTTAGAATGTTGTAAGGATATGAAAAACTTCAATTCAATGTTTGCAATTATTACTGGTCTTGATCATAAAGCTGTACAACGTTTACAACAAACTTGGGAACGTGTACCAGACAAATATAAAAAATTATTTGATGTAAGTTATGAAATACGATAAGAGATAGATTTAGAAACATCTTTTCCTACGATTAAAAAAAAAGCGCCGGTCAGTGTTTTATTTAGCAGGAAATGAGGGGGAGGGGCATGGGACAGTTTACGCCCTCGAAGGTTCCGTTCACCCTCCCGAGATTTACGACTTGGCGTTTTCTACTACAAGTTCGCCTCGCCTCTTCCTCCTGCCGGAGATCGTTTTTGACCCCTCGGAACTAAAATTCTAGATAAAATATTGACTATAGGGTCAGTGAACGATGAGCACATGAGTGTTTACGTCCATAATATCCACGAAAGCAAAGAAAGTTCTGGCAAATATGAATCGACATCGATACACGAATCTATCGATGTTATCTTTTCCGGGCCAGCGCCCTCACCTACACTCAGTTGTTTGTGTGCTTAAGTATCCTTGTGCTCATCGTTCCGGTTCCCTAAAATATCGGAGTATGATTCCATGGAATTTTTTAGCCGAAATTTTGCTATATCAAAGCCATTGACAATACACTTACAATTTTATCTTTTATTTTTAGGAACTCAAATCATTACTTGATGTATCTCGAAATATGTCCGTCTATCGAAATTTATTAAAAAATGAATTAGTTGCTCCACCAATTGTAAGTCATCCAAAGAAAAACAATCAAATGAAATTATTATATATTTTTAGATTCCCATGTTTCCGGTGTGTATGAAAGATTTAACATTTATTCATTTGGGAAATTCAACTCAAGATGAAGGCTTAGTAATTAATTAATAGAAGAAGAAACAAAAAAAGTTCTATTATATTTTTATTTTATTCTTTAGATTAATTTTGAAAAACTTCGTATGATTGCTAAAGAAATTCGTCATATAACAAATATGGCATCATCACCATATGTAAATAAGAAAAAATACTTTTTTGACAAAAAATAAATTAATTATTTTTAGGATATATCTAATATGTTTGATTCGCCAACATCTCATACACAAGTATTTGCTGGTTTTGGCCATCAATCATCAACTGATTCATCGAATACAATACGAAGATATCAGACTGGTAATCGATTATCTGTTATGGCAAATGCTAAACGAGTTTATGATGAAGTAAATTTAATAAGAAAAAATAAACTAAACAATTAAATATTATTCTATTTAGGCATTAATGGTTAAAAAAGTGAAAACATATTTAAATAATGCTGAAATAATTGAAGATGAAAATCGTCTGCTAGAAATAGCTAATCAATGTGAACCTGGTGAGGACTGGATTTAAAAGAATATAAATTTTGTTTTTCTCATATTAAAGAATAAAATATTACAAAAAAACTAAAATCTATAATTTCAAAAAATAAAATGAGATTTTTATTCTAGTTTTTCATTTTCTTGAGCATACAAATCAAAAAATAAATGAACTTGGTGAGAATATGAAAGATTTCTGAAGCATGTTCTCATTTATTTTGAACAATATTTTATGCGCGCATGTCTTGGGTTTTTTCTTTTCCATATACTTTATGTATATTTTATATGTTTTCTTGTTTCAATATGACCAATTATATACGCACGTTTATTTCCTTTAGTTGGAGGAGGAAATTCACCGATATCCCCATCAACTCTCCTAACTGGACTTACATTGTTCAGTGATGAAAATGAATTTGTAGTTTTATCTATGCCAAGTAGTCCATCAGGATCGGATGGTACCAATACTGGTCTTGATGATGATAAAATCAGTACTATTATCGAAGATGAACAATCAACAAATAATCTCTCGAGTCGATTACGTCAAAATTCAACAACATCACCATTCAATGTTTTTAAAACTGCACTTCTCAATGGTATCTCAGCCAAAAGAAAATAAATAAATAAAGCCTCTAACCATTTTTTTCTCAGCATGCATATAAGCCCGATTACTGCTTGCTCATGACCTACTTTAATTAAATTCGCTATTATCTAGAATTGAATTTTCATCTTTTGTTTTTTTTCTTCTAATTTAGTAAGCACACTTAAACGTCGTCCATCACCATCAACATCAAGTTTATCATCAAATTCATCATCTGATCGTCGTGGTGGTGCAATACAATTAACTAAATTTGGTATGTAAATTTCATGACACGTGTTCAACAAAAAAGTTTTATTTCATATTTATTAGATAATTGTCCAGGTAAACCCTAAAAAAAAGAGGAATATATTTCGATATTGTCAGTAAATTCTATTTGTTTCTGCATGTGTCTATTCGTCGTGATAAAATTTTAATTTGAATACAGAAATAAAATAATCGGTGCGTTTTTTTTCTTCTTCCAGGTACACAATCACCAGATGCTGTTAATAAATTACTTCGTCTATCGGATAGTAGTCATCAAATAAAAAATCGTACACCACAACGTTCACAACATATACCAACATCATCTAGTCTTTCAAGTAGTACATCAACAAATAATCCTGGATCACCATTATTAAGTACTTCAACAACAACAACAGGACTTTCATCATTAGCTGAAGTATCATATCGTCAAAATCATCAACATCATCATCATCAGCATTTAAATAAAATGCGTGATACAAATAAATTAACAAGTGAAAGTTCAAGTTTAAATTTTAAACAACCAACATCATATTCACATATGATTAGATCACATACTCGTAAATATCTATTTTTTCTCAACTTAAAATATTTTAATAAATTTTTTTCGTTTTGAAGTAATACCTCAAAATAATAATGAATTAATTAAAGAAGGTGGAGATTCAGGACGTGGTAGTCTTAATTCAACCGATACTTGTAATATTAAAAGATAAGATTATATTTCGATTTTCTTATAAAATTATTTTAGGTGTTGGTGATGGAAGTGAAAAATCATCCAGTACAATTGGTGAAGGTTTTGCATCAATCAGAGTTCGAAATCGACCTCCATTACCACAATCAACATCTGTTACATCAAGTAATTAATAAAAAAAATCAATTGATTTTATTTTATGATTTTTGTTTCTTTTAGCAGCACATCCTGATAGTGCACCTAGTCCTAAAACAAAACGTCAATGGTTACAACGTTCCCAATCACATAATGAAGTAACAACAAATGATGGACCAAATCAAGGTATGTATCAAATATCGAGATAATAAAAGAAATGTATTTAATTAATTTCAAGGAAGTTTCTGTCGAAAAAATGTTGTGTAAGAATTGACGTATTATTTTTTTGTTTCCTTGTAGAAAATATAAAGACACAGATATTCTTGTTAAGTTTTGGTTGTATTATTTTATTTTTCTTAGTTTATTTCACGGATTTTATTCTAGAATTTTATATTTGAATATGAAAAATTAATTTAGTTTTTTTCTTAATTTTATTTTAGAAGACTCAACTGTCGATTTCGACGAACATGAACAAGTGACAGCAGTTTAATTCATATATATATGTGTGCTTATTTGGTTGTCTATTATGGCCCGGTGCCTCTTTTTCATTATTTTTCTTTTTTTTTTCATTGAACAGTGAAATTCTTTGCGTACTGCACATAAAACAATTCATCATTATATTGTACATTGTGCGTGTTTGTTTTCTTCTATTTGCATTTTTCTCTTCCCTATCGTGCGCATTCGTTTGTTTTATATTTTCCTATTGACTGTCTTTATCTATATATGTATGTTCTTATCTGATGCTCAACTGTTTTGTTGTGTTTATATTCTATTGATCTGATTCATTTCTTTTTCTCTTCTATCGAAGTAGTTATGTTCATATGCTAGATTTATATATAATCGAATACTCTCATTTCAACCGAGTTTATATACTTTGCCACGCGATTCAATATATTGATTACTTTACTATAACTCATAATTGGTTGTCAGATGTGCTACGCTTGCTTGTTTTCTTGCAGTTTTTTTTAAAAAGAACAAAAAAAAAGAATACTTAACAATAACAAATATTTCATTTTCCTTGGCTCTTTTTTTCGTCTTGCGAGTAGGAATAACTGTGATACTAAGATAAGGTCCAAACATAATATATCCAAGCTAAAAATGGTCTAATAATGTTGAATGAAAAAAGGAGCTAACTAATCTTATTCGCTCAATCATCATTTCGTTTGTTTTAATTGTGAAATTTCTCTATTATTTAATACTCAAACGCTTTTTTTTCTCCTTCTTCTTTGTTATATTCTCGCTTGTTAACTATTTATACAGCACAGTATATCTCGTATACAATTGTGTGTATTTATGTATTTAATATTCTACTTTTTCCCTATTTTATTGTTTATTTCATCGGAATATAAAATCATGTACGAAATAAATTTGAAACAACAAGAAAACATCAGTAGTCCAACGTACTTTCCGTACTAAAGGAAAAAAAACACCTGACGACACATGTATGGTCTGATTATCGTACGATTATTATCTTTGAAATAAAACATCTAAACAAACTTTCCTTTTTTTCATTCCTGTATATATATGTAGTCTTATTCTATTCGAATATTATTAATTTTTAGATAATTAAATCATGTCAACATTCTTTATTCTCACAGTATTATTCTGCTCTATCTGTTCAATATGGACAGCAACACCATTTAAGGATTGTGGATCAGTATTAGGTACTATTAAATCATTTGACGTCACTGGTTGTACAACAGTTCCATGTAAATTTGCCAAAGGACAAACATATACAATGAATTTAGAATTTCAATCAAATGCTACATCAAAAACAGCTTCAGTTCATATTCATGGTAAATAAACAAACTAATTATTATTTCTCTTAAATAATATTCATCTTTCTTCTATGAATATATAGGTGTTATTGGTGGTATTCCAGTTCCATTTCCATTACCTGATCCTGATGCTTGTAAAATGAATGTTAAATGTCCAGTCAATGCAAATGATGCAAACGTTGCAATCATGTCATTACCTGTCTTATCATCATATCCATCAATTTCACTCTATGTCAAACTTGAAATAACCGCTGATGATCAAAATAAAGATTATGCTTGTTTACAATTTCCAGCAACTATAACAAGTGGTTCAGCTCAAGAACGAAATTTAGTTGGTTGGAAAAAAGGCAAATTATTCGAAATGCTCAATTAATTTATATACAACTTTTTTTTACAAAACATTCAGCATAGCATTAAAAGATCTTTTTCTACATTCCAGTGATTCTACTTTATTGTCTTTCTAATATATAATTCAGCGTTTTTTTCATTGCATGTGACATTTTTATTTTCTATTAAAAATAGACTTAACATTACATATACTAATTTTTATATCGAGGAGTTTTATCTGCATCCAGTGCACTATTGTTTATAAGTATAACCAATGAAATCGTACGTACACACCTGCATCTATTCGCACTTATCTTATATCCATAACAGATAAGATACAAAATAAATATTACTTCTATATATTAGATACTCTTTGTTTTTGTTTATCATAAGAGCCATAACGATGATTGTAGCGCATATATATATATATATGTAAATCATTATAATCGTAAGTAGTTGTATGAGAGTATGAAATAGTGTTACATTAAAGTAAGCAATGCGTATGATTTAATATTTTATTTTAAGAATATCGTCGCTTACGAATAAGTATATCATAGATTACCACTCGTCATAATAGAGATCTAGAATTTCGTTCTCAGCAGTAAAAATACGAAATCGAAATCTTATAATCACTTTTATAAAGATCATATAAAGTTTCCCAGCAAAAACAAAATGGCATACAACTGGTAAAAGTAATTATTCATGCGCTTACTATCCTATCAGATTACTAAATTTGACATTCAAAGGATTCAATATGTTTTTTTTCTACGTAATAAGGTTTGTTTTTCTATAAAAAGAACATTCTTTTTCGTATCATAGAAATCAGTATGTTTTGCGTTTTAGAAATTAATTTATTATTATTATTTTAGATAAAATGGCAGCTTGTTTAGACGAAAAATTTGAAAGTTTAGAATCAATTTTAGCTGAGCATTTACCAGCTGATGTACTTGCAAAAGTAAATTTATCTCTTCGTGGACCAGGTTCAATGTAATTTGAAAATATTTATATGTCAAAATATATATACATATATTATTTTAGTGATCTTGAATTACCAGCAAAAGCTAAAGAAACAGCTAAAAAAAATAATTTTGATTTACAAGGTTATGAAATAAAAGTCGGGCAAAAAGAACAATCACGACCATCACGTTTAGTTCGTATTGGTGCCATTCAAAATGCTATCCAAAAGCCAACGACAGCTTCTGTTCAAGAACAAGTATTACAAACAATTTCTTAGTTTGTTCTTTATTGTGAGTTTTATCTATATAATAGAGAGATGCTATTCATGAACGTATCGATCAAATGCTTGCTGTTGCACATGAATGTCAAGTAAATGTTGTTTGTATGCAAGAAGCATGGAGTTAGTATTAATTAGAGGGGAATATTTTTCTTTATAATAATGAGAAATTATTTAATTTTAGCTATGCCATTTGCTTTTTGTACAAGAGAAAAATATCCATGGGTTGAATTTGCTGAAACAGCATATGATGGACCAACAACAAAATTTCTTGCTGAAGTTTGAATATTGATTTAGATAAATATGATTTAATTAATAAATTTAGAGAGCAAAAAAATATAATATGGTTATTGTTAATCCAATATTAGAACGTGACGAAGAACATGGTGATGTTTTATGGAATACAGCAGTAATTATTTCAAATCATGGTAATGTTATTGGTATTACAAGAAAAAATCATATTCCAAGAGGTAAAATTTTGTTGAATAAATTCAATTTTAATACTTTAATTTTTTTCTTTATTATAGTTGGTGATTTTAATGAAGTAATTTCTATTTGAATATATTTTGTTAATTCATAATTAATAATTTTTTTAAATTAGTCAACTTATTATATGGAAGGAAATACAGGTCATAAAGTATTTGAAACAGATTTTGGTATATTTTTCTATTTTGAACGTATTTTATTACTAATAATTATTATTATTTTCAAGGTCGTATTGCAGTAAATATATGTTATGGACGTCATCATCCACAAAATTGGCTTATGTATGGTGTGAATGGAGCAGAAAGTAAAGAAATTTTTTTTGATAATTTCTATAATAATGAATTCTTATTATTTTTTAGTTGTTTTTAATCCAAGTGCAACAGTTGGAGCACTTAGGTAATATTGAAATATATATTGTAGTGATAGAGAGAATAGGATTGAATATTTAATAATATTTAGTGAACCTTTATGGAGTATTGAAGCACGTAATGCAGCTATTGCCAATAGTTATTTTGCAGTTGGTATTAATCGAGTTGGAACTGAAACATTTCCGAATGATTTTACAAGTGGTGATGGAAAACCAGCTCATAAAAGTTTCGGACATTTTTATGGTAAAATTCATGTGTAATAATAATAACAGATAAATAAATTTTATGTTTATAGGAAGCAGTTATATAGCCGCACCTGATGGCAGTCGAACACCTGTATGTTAACTTTTAAACTAGAAGAAAAATTTGAATATTTTCTATTTAGGGTTTATCTCGAGTTCGCGATGGATTATTAGTTGCTGAATGTGATTTAAATTTATGTCGTCAAATGAAAGATAAATGGGGTTTTCGAATGACACAACGTCTTGATTTATATGCTGACAGTTTTGCTCGAGCAATTCATCCAGATTATAAAATGGATATTATTAAAGATCCAAATTCAAAGCAATAAGACTTTTTTTTAATACATATATTTTATTTTATGGCTAAACCGTAGTATTTCATTCCGTTAATAAAAATAAATCAAGCATATTATACATGTTTTACTAAAAATTAGACATAGAGATATTGTGCAATAATTTTAAAATGATGAAATCAAGTTACCATAGTGTTTTTTGTTTTTCTTTGTTAATATAGATGCCTAGAAGTTATTTTAGACTTGGAAACAAAATGGAGGTTTATCATACAACAATATTTTTGTTATTTTGTTAAAAGCATATTAATATGAGCAATGGAAAAAATAATCTATAATGATATTATTGTGTTGCTGTAAAATAGTGCCTAATGTAATTGCACAATAGTTACTACTATTAAAATTTCATCATGCTTTTCATGAATTAGTATTTGCAACTTCACTATTATTAGAATAATGAAATGTGTAGCTCTGAAGAACACTTATACACTTCAGTATGTAAAGCTTGAAAATATGAATCATTAATAGCGAAATTTCTCGATTTTTATATTACTATTCAAATATTTTCGTTAATATACTACCATTATGTTGATAAAAACGTTTTATTTTTCATTTTCTTGAATATATTTGCTTACTTCTCGATCATTCCATTCAAACGTTCTTAGAAATCTTTGATCTTATTTACATTGACACATGATAGATGCAAAGTTTCTCCAAAGTATGTTTCTATTTTACAGCATAAATTTAAAAATTCCATAGCTGACTGCATATTTTCTTCTAAATTAATTAAAAAAATTCCTCAATACAAAATATTTTTTTAATATTGCTGACAAAAACTCATGTTAAGGTTTCATTTTTTAATAATATTCTCACGGGAATAAATCAATTAAATATTTAATTATCATCATACAAAGATGCACAATATTGAAAAGACTTTTGTATTCTATAAATACCTTATGTAATTATGTCTTAAATGGATTCAACAATATATATATATGACTAAGCAAGTTATGTGAAAATGTATATCATTACCAAGCATACAATTTTCTTTTCATTTTAATTATTTGAAAAATAAAGAGTGTATGTATTCATTACACTTTCCAGAAAAATAACGAAATGATTGAAGTAATATATAATTAATATCTTTTTATCTAACTTAAATATTATATATATCATCTTTTTCAAATTAACATCAATATATTTTTACAACTTAATATATATCATCATATCTGGTTAAAATGAAAGCAACAATTATCAAGGTCATTATATATTTAATCTGTTATATATCTATTCAATTCATCATCGTTATCTGTTTATTTTCATATGTATAAAATAAATCTCTCGTAAAAGTGTTATTAATCTTAAAATTTGTTCATCGTATAATCCGAGAAAAAAAAGAAACACAATTTATTTTCAGACAGAAATATTTGACTATTTATTTGTTTTTGTCAATAATTATGATATTCTTATTTTTTCTCTTACTGAATTCTTTTTTTTTGTCGTCCTTTCATTCTTTAGTATACGCACATGCATCATATATTTGAGCACAAAAATATATTCATATTCTGTTCTTTAGTTTCTTCGATCATCGACATTCATGAAAAGAAGAAAGGGAGAAGAAAAAAAAGGCATAGAAAGAAAGAAGAATAACGGAGCTCGTTGTTTAACTACATATGACTGAAAACAAACTTGACGTACCGAGAAAAAACTGTTGTTATGCTGCGTCAATGTCGATGAACAAATAGTAATGACGAGTAAGTATAACTCGACTACGCTCTTCTGTCTAAATTTAATATTTCTTTGAAAAAATAAAAAAAATATTTTTTTGTGTACTATTCTTTTCTACATTTTTCTTCTGTTTTCTTTTCTCGTCTTCGTTTTTTCTTTTTCTTCTTTCATACTTTTCTTTGTCATAAACGATCATAATGACGCGTTCGAACTCGTCGTTTTTTTTCTACACAGTTTATGTGGCAGGCAAAAAATTGGATATAAAATAAATCAATCATTTTTCTTCGTTCTTAGATTTCATGCGTTTGAACTTTTATCGACAATTACAATATTTTAACTTAATCATATTATTATTTAAATAATAAAAATATTATATATATACATATTATCAGTAATATCAATATAAATATGACTGATAATCTGAATAATCTATCAATATCAACAGACAAATTACCTAATGGACATGAATATACAACATTAGCCAATAATAATACAACATCAAAACGACGAAAACTTATTTTACATTTTGATAATCGAAATACCTTAGAAGTAAGTTCTTTTTTTTCTTCTTATTAGTTTTTATATGAAATTTTTATTTTAGGTTGCCAATAATGTATCAGCAACAACAATTGAACAAGGTATGTATAAAAAGAGAAATTTATTTAAATACTGTTAAGTGAAAAAAATATTTTTAAAAAGACAAAATTATATATTCCGCCGTCTAAAAAAAGTTACTCAACCACAAAACTCGGTACTTCTAAATATGAGACAGAATAACTTTAGTAATAAAATTGATTAATTTTATTATATATATATTTTCTTTTAGGTGTAAACAATTTTTTAACAGGTGTCCTTTGGGGTTCTGAAAAAGAGAGTACTGGTGAATGGGAATGGGTGTCAACATCACCGTCACTTCAAAAACCAGTAAATTGTTCACATTGTATAACGTATTTTAAATATCTCGAAAATCAAATTGTTAAACAAGCTATTGATAGAAAAGATTTACGTGCAAAAACTGGTAGTTTTGTATATAATGAAGGTGCACGTTTTCGTCAATTTTATGATGAATTAATTGAATCATTACGATATTATAAATTAGGAAGTAAGGAACGTGAGCAGGAAGATAAAATATTAACTTTAGAAGAAGTACAAAAACAAAAAGCAGATGAATTAATAAAAAAACAAGAAGAGAATGAACGTAAACGACGTCCATCTGTTTTACATAATATTCCAATACCTGTAAATGGTTATCGTTCGGAAAAAGGTACACTTTATCATTACGTTTTACCATCATTTTTTCGTCTTATTGAATATCTACAAGAAACAGATCGAGATTTTGTTATTTATTTACGAACAATGGGTGATGATAGTAAAAATTTTCTATTAAATGCCCAACGTATACTTTCAAATGAACATCCAGAATTTCGTTTTAAACAATCACTTGATGTTAATCATGAACCAGGTCGTATTGAACGTAAAACAAATGATATAATTCGTCTTCAAATGAAATTTCAAGAAGATCCAGAAATGGAAATAATCGAAGATGAATTTTTAATTAATGAAAAATTAGAAAGTGGTCATGGTATACATGCAATAAAAGATGATTTTAATGCATGGTGTCAAACAAATTATCATTATACAACATCAAAACCAATATGGTTTGATCCAGATGATTTAAATCCTCAATCACATCACATTTTATTTGATGATAATTTTCGTGTTATTCATCCAAATGATTCTATTGTTGATATTCGTATAATGGATAAGAAGAAACGAAAATGTTATTCATGTCCATTTGAATTTTATCCTAAACTTGAAGATGTATTTGCTGTACAAGCAAATTTATATTTAATATTAGCTGATAGAGATTATTATATAAAATCAATTACAGAATGTGAAAATAATCTTGATCAACTGCTTCAAGATACTCAAACATTAAAAGCAATCAAAGAAAAAAGTTGTATCGATCATAAATAAATCAAAAAAAAGAAAGAATAAGATAAAGAAATAATTTTACAAAAAATATGATTATAGCGATATGATTTTTCTTTGTTCTATTGTCAGATAGAATGAAACTTGTGTGCGTGCGCGTGTGTTTGTTGTTTTTTTTCCATAGTCTATTTCCGGCTTTCTATCTGCTAGTACAAACTTTGAATGTTGTCAATTCCGTCCTTTTTTTCTCATTGTTATTGATCAATGTAACAAAGATTTGAAAATGCAAATTTGACGACTATTAATACTATGTATAAAAACATATGGTCATGTTTTTCTGGATTCATTTTTTTTCAAAAACTGGTTTGATAGAAAGAAAGCACCTTCTCAAGTTTTTCGTTATATACACATACATAACTATAATAAAAACAAATATTTTCTTTTTGTGATCTTTTTTTTTTTATTTTTATTTTTTATTTTTAAATATCAGAAATAAATATCAATAATAAATTCTTTATAGAGAAGAATAATCCATGTTTCTACATATATAATCTTATGAAACAGTTGAATATCCTGAAAAGATATATGATAAAAATTTTCAGTTCATGCTTCCTGTACTGTAATTCAAAATTTAACATGATATTCGTTTAGAAATAAGCATTATAAGTGGGAAAATATTGATTACATAAAAGTTCAAAACAAGCATCTATGATAATCATATATAAATATTATGAAAATAGTATTGAAAGCCTAGGTTTTTTTTTCTGTATTAATGTGTGTGAAGTTTCTTCTTAAAATATGTATTGATTTTGATCAATTTTGTAATGTACATAGGAATCCTTAAACATTTAAAATCCATTTTTTTGTCGATTTGTTTTCAAAACAAAGACAAACTTGAAAATGTACTCAATAATTTAACTTGTTTTACGAATCATTCGACGATGAATAATAAGATTAATGCTTAGAATGAAAATTTTGTACTTAAACAACAACAAAAAAAGAATTATGTAAACTATAATAAGATACAATTACCAAATGAAGGAATAGTGAATCATTCTTTTAAAAATTTATTATTCGATTCTCTATTCGTTATCAGTGCAGAATAGGGGCCTGCACGGAGTCATTTTCGGAGTCGCCGTTGGAATCAAGTAAATTTCATGTAAATAATTCAAGTTTAACGTTAATAACTATTTAAGTTCATAGTTTTGTTGTCCGACATTTTCTCTATAAAACTTGGTATTTTGAAGGATAGGTCGATGCTTTGTTGAACCTCACCAACACAAAAGAAAATCGGAGCCAAGAAAAGTCGGAATCACTTTCTACTCCGACTTTTTCTGTATGTTATTTTGGTTTGTGAGACTCGATAAGATGTCTGTCGATCCTTCAAAATACGTAGTTTTATAGAGAAAATGTCGGACAACAAAACTATGAACTTAAATAATTTTTAACGTTAGACTTGAATTATTTACATGAAATTTACTTGACTTCGAAGGCGACTCCGAAAATGACTCCGTACAGGTCTCTAGCGCAGAATAAAATAACTTAATACTTTCCTTTATCTAGTGTAGACTTCCATCTAAAATACTTGAAAGCAGATGTTCTAACGAAAAACAATCTTTGTACCTAGCAAATTCATCTTGTCATATGATTTCTTTGAAACCGAAATTTTTGTTTGCTTTGTTATTTTATTTATCTAAGTAATATCAATCGAGGTTTAGTGACTTATTCGCTATTGTTTTATAAGATGAATTTTATTTGAAGAAAGGCGAGCACAAATCTTTGATCTAGGAAAATGAGAAATATGTAGGTTTGTAGAGAAAAATTTTCTCTATCGATTCTGTTGAGTACCGTAAAACTCTATTTTTGGCTTGAATTCAAGCCAATTAGAGACCCGTATCGGAGTCAATTAAATCTCTTGTCTATAATTCATTTTTTACATTAAATTTTTTTTGAGACGAAGGTTTTGTTCCCTGATGTTTTATTGAGGTTCACGGACACAAAAGAGAGCTGTATGTCTGTCTCTAACTGGCTTGAACTCAAGCCAAAAATCGATTTTTACGGTACTCAACAGAATTCGATCGAGACAATTTTTCTCTACAAACCTACATATGTCTCATTCTTGCGTAAAGTTTTACTATGAAATTTGTAGTCGTCTTTGAAGAAGTCTTGATGTGATAATCTTTATATTCATATTATGTATCATCATATAATATGAATTTATAAAAACAAATGAAATGATTAAAGATAATATGTTCTTGATGTATCAATGATAGTTTTTGAGAAAATTGTATTAAGAGTTTTTTGCTATTCAACTTGACTTCTTACAAGAGATAATTATGATATTATCAAGAAGCTTTCAATGAACAATTTTTTTTTATAATATATACGATGAAAAAAAGAATTTTTTAATATTTCTATATTTGACATGCTTCTTAATTAAGTATTCAAATCTTGTTTCTAATCAATAAAAGTTCTTGAAATAACTGAAAATTTGTTGAGTAGGAAATTGTTATTGAAAAAAAAGATAATTCTATATGATTTTCATAATAGAGAATATGTCTCTAATAATGTGTACCATAGGACTCAATACTCGAGATTTGAACGATGTTCGCGTAATCATTGAAAAAGAAAATTCTTTCGCCTTGCAAACATCAGCCGGATATGAAATTATGAGTAGAACGATGCGCTAAGAAGAAACGGATGAGCACTCGTGTTTTGACGTGATGCTACCAAAAATTGGTGACATTTGTTGTCTTGTATGAGTTCGACAACGAACAAAACTATATTGACGAAAAAAAAAAGAATTAGCTTGTGCAATATATTTCTAACAGGATGATGAAACTCATTTTTTTCCTCTCTCTCTCTTTATCCTTGAGAAAATCTAAAAATGAAAACAAAGAGAAAAAGAAAAGCGACAAGAAATTTTCTCTTTTTTTTTCTAATGATAAAACTATCGTGATTGAGTGATCAAGCATGACTTATGAATGTCAACTAAATACATTTATATATTTATTTTACTATATATATATCTTGTAAATTAACCAAACAGAAAACAGCTAAAACAACAAGCGGATCAAATTATTATTGATCATAAAACATCTCGAAATGTGCTTATAAGGGATGGTTGCACTTTCCACTTATATTATTGTAAAAATAGTTTGATGTTTGTCAATACATATATATATATATATATCCCTGAAAATTGATAATTAGTCAAAATTATCACAACTTTGTGACTAAATCATTTCGAAGGTTAGAGAATATGTTTTTTTTTTCAGAAAAGAATATAAGAGAAAGAAAGAAAGACAGACATGAGAATTTGCTTTAGTTGATTATTGTAATGTCTCTTCTTCTTCGCTCAATATACAAGAAATATAACCTAAAGATGCATGAGAGCGGGAAAAAGACGTATGTGTGTGCGCAAGCAAGCAGAATGAAAAAAGATAGGAATGAAGATCAGAAACCCTGAACAGTAATCACTGAATACCATTCTGGTATGCATCGTCTTCTAGACGTGATCGCACGACAATAATAACGGGAACGACAACGACGACGACGAAAAAAAATAGTAGTACTAGTAGTAGTGATCTGCTATTTCAGATAAAGATTGATAGATAGATAAATACTCTCACCGAAACAAAGAGACAGAGGGAGAGAGAGAGAGAGCGGTAAAGAAGAAGAAGAGGAAGAACAAGAAACAAAAAGAAAATAGAACAATATATCAAAGATTGATTATCTTTTCATTGGTTCTATACATTATTGAATAGTGAGTATGACATGAAGAACATACTATTGACGATTAGAAAAACAAATTGAAAAATGATTACATAAAAAAATTTTTTCATCATGTGTACTAATATTTCCTTTTTCCTTTCTCTTTTTTTCCATAGGCTTCGTTGTTTTTAATATTAATAATAATAAAAAAAAAACACAATGTCGTATTACAATGGCTCCTGATGCTCTATCAACATTTCTATCACGACTGATGTACTCTACACGTCATGTCATCAAGGAAACTTTAATTCTTAATTTAGTTTATTTTTATTTATTGCCTTGCTACTACTACTATTGTCTTTTGTTATTATTGCTATTATCATTTCGATGTTCAAACAGCTTCTTATATTATCTCAATACGGAATCAATCGTCTGTTAATTCATGTTTTCATCATCGTGTGGCTTTCAGCTACCATTCCACATTCTCATTTTGTTATGTGTTATTTTAATCGTTTATCAGGTAGATATATATATATATATATTTCTTCTATTCTAATTGAAATCAAATTTTTTGTTTGGAAAATAATATTACACAAGAAAAAGAAAAAGGATTTGTTGTAATATTAAAAGCAAAGGACATTCATAAAAAAAATTATATCGAGTGCACTACACACAAAGATCTCTGGAGACTATGTTGCTTTACTCATGAGTTTTAGTTTAACTATACTAATCTATAGAAATTTATATTAATAATCTAAGTAAAATATGATAAATAAAAATCTCTATAGTATTCATATTGATGATAAAATTCAATTGTTTCGAATGTTATAGAGCATTATATAACCATAGTTTTTTTCCCTTAAGATTTACATGAGAAAATTCTATCATATTGAAGTATGCTATAGCATTCGAAATTATATTGAAATTTTACTTTTAGAAATAAATCTTTTTTTGTCTTTTTAGCCATTTCACCTCTATCTGACGCTCAAATTGTAATTGGCGCTTTCTTTTCCCTACATAATCCTCCAACATTACATGGAGGTGGTCGATTACGAGAATGGTAAATAATTATTATGAATATATTTTAATTAAATAATATGTTTTTTCTCTCTGCAGTGGTGATATTCGTGAAGACTATGGTATTCATCGTGTCGAAGGAACATTTTGGATACTTGATCAAAGTAAAAATAATATTTGAATTAATATAAATCTTGTTCTCTTGTCTTATTCATAGTTAATTCTAATCAATCTATATTACCAAATATTAGTCTAGGATATCAAATTCGTGATTCTTGTTGGTATGCACCTGTTGCTCTTGAACAAACGATTGAATTTATTGGTAATTCAGTATTAAATCCTGGAGATTTAGTATTGAATGCGAATGGAAATCGAGCTCGATTAGCTGCTGTTATTGGTCCAGGTGATAGTTCAATAACTATGCAAACACATAATATTTTACAATTATTTGAAATGCCACAAATTGGTTATTCAGCAACAGCAAAACAATTAAGTGATAAAGAAAAATTTAAATATTTCACACGTGTTATTGCATCAGATACACAACAAGCACAAGCAATTGTTGATATTATACGACAATTTAAATGGAGTTATGTTGCTACAATTGGTACTGAAGGTAAGAATTCAATTTATTTTCAAATAAATAAATACTTAATATTTTGAATAGGTGATTATGGTCGTGGTGGTGTTGAAGCTATTCGTCGTTTACTTTATAAAGATGCATGTATTGGTGAAGATTTAACAATGGTAAATACTACTATTAGTTTAATTAAATATTCGAAAAGATTTTTTTTATTTATTAGCCAATTGGTGCCAATCAAACAGTTGCTACTCAGCTAATTAAACAACTCGTTATTCGAGCTCCTCGTGTACAAGTACTAATATGTTTTTGTCTCGATCATTCTATTCGAGCTATTCTACAAGCCGTAAATGAGTTAAATTATACACAACGATTTATTATTCTTGGAAGGTAATTGGATTATTTTGTATATATAAATAATTGAAAGCCTAATTTTTCAATAATGTTACATTATCTATCTAGTAGATCAAAGATGAATAGTAATATTATTAAAGAAAAAGAATAGGAAGTTTGAGATGACTAGATCTTATAGATTTCCGATTTTGATGAATGTCTAACATGACTTGATCTTATAATTCTAGTGATGCTTGGGCTGATCGTTTGAATGTAATACCAAATAATACTGAAAGTGTCGCATTAGGTGCAATCACAGTAAGACTTACAATCCTCTATTTTATAACTTTAAATTGAATATACATATTTTTCTCTTTTCAAAAAAAGATTAAAGCACGTTCATTACGTGTACCCGGTTTTGAACAATATTTTCGTCAATTACATGTACATAATAATACACGAAATGTTTGGTTTCGTGAATATTGGCAACAAAAATTTGCATGTACATTTAATGATACGGAAAATAGATTTATACGTCGACCAAATAAATATATTCCACCATGTATACCTGAACGTGAAAGTCTTGCTAAAGCACCTTATAATGAAGATCCAAAACTTGCATTTGTTATTAATTCAATATTAGCGGTTGTACATGGTCTAGATAAAATGCATAAACAAATTTGTAATGGAACTGCTGGTTTATGTACAGAAATGGCTCGTATGAATTCATCATTATTAATGCATTTTTTAAAAAGTAGTCGATTTACAGGAATTACTGGTAGGAATTGAAATTTATCGAATTGAAATAGTGTGAATTTATTTTTCTTAGGTGAAGAAGTATTTTTTGATGAAAATGGAGATGGTCCTGGAAGGTAGAAAATGATAAAAAAGAGTCTTTGTTTTTTTAATTTTTTATGGAATTTTTTAAGATATGACGTATTGAATTTACAAGGTAACCCAAATGATCCCGATAATCAACTTCATTATGTTCAAGTTGGAACATGGAGTACAGGAAAATTAAATTTAAATATATCAGCTATACGTTTTTTTTCTGATCAACGTCCATTCGAACAAATAAATGTTCGTCGATTTTGTAGTGATTCTTGTCCAACTGGTTATATTAAAGTTAGTTTTTCTATTTATTTAATTATTCGATTCTTATTTTCTGATCTTTAGAAATATACGGATGAAGAAAGATGTTGTTGGAAATGTCTTTCATGTGGTGATGCTATTGTACTTGATGAAGTAACATGTTTTACATGTCCACCTGGTTTTGGTCCTAATGCTGATCATACAGGTAATTGAATATTCGCTTTTAATTAAAGATAGAATCGATCTATTGAATACTAAAGCATCTTCTTTTTCTTCCCCGATCAAGTATAGAATAAAATTGATTTGTTTTATATATATAGCTTGCGGTCTTCTACCAATAATAACAATCAATTTTCGTCATCCACTATCAATCATAATCTGTTTTATAGCTGGTGTTGGTATACTTATAAGTATTTTTGTTGTTTATATATTTATACGTTTTAATGCAACACCAGTTGTTAAATCAACAACAAGAGAATTAAGTTATTTAATTCTAACAGGAATATTATTTTGTCATTTAACAGCATTTATTGTTTTACAAAAACCATCATTTATTATATGTGTTTTAACACGTTTATTACCTGGTATATCATTTTCCATGATATATGGTTCATTAGTAACAAAAACAAATCGTATAGCACGTATATTAGCACGTAGTAAAAAGAAAATTATGACAAAACGTTTAAAATTTATGAGTGCAAAACATCAACTTGCTATTGCTTGTCTTATACTTGTTACTGAAATTATTATTGTTGGTATGAATAATTTAGTTTTAATTAATCCAGTATATATATATATGTTTATTATCTTTAGCTGTTACTGTTTATCGAGATCCACCTAAAGCAGTTTTAATTGAAACAGGTGGACGTTTATTACTAACATGTAAGATTATTTTATATGAATTTTTTACCGAATTTTTTATTCTCTATTATTAGGTAAAAAATCACTTCAAGGTATTGTAGCTCCACTTGGTTTTGATGGTTTACTTGTTTTTTTATGTACACTCTATGCTGTAAATATTTTTTTTTGGTCAATTATTATTAAATTTTGAATTTTCTCATTGCAGATTAAAACAAGAAATTTACCTGAAAATTTTAACGGTAAGTTAATTATTCATATAATTGATAATTCATTTTCTTTATGAATTAATAGAAGCGAAATTTATTGGTTTTTCTATGTATACAACATGTGTTATATGGTTAGCATTTGCTGCTGTACATTTTGCTACTGACGTTAAAGTTTTTTCATTATGTGTTGCAACAAATGCAAGTGCATATGTTGTATTAATATTTCTTTTTTTTCCCAAACTTTACTTAATTATATTTAAACCAGAAAAAAATCAACGAAGGTAATAAAAACTTCTCAAGAAACAAAATGTAGAATTCTATGGTTTTTCTTATAGTGCATTTGCAACAAATAAAGATATTCGTTGTCATTTTGGTTCATCAACATCAAAAAGTGATATGTCATCTTATCAATTTAATGATGGTTCAGCATTATTTCGTCGATCTGTTTTACATCGTATTCGTTTTGGTAATACTATACGTTTAAAAGCTGAATTAGAACATGCAGCTGCTGTATCACGTAATGTTGATTCATCGAATCATGAACGTCGTTCATCGCGTACTTTAACAGCTGATCCAGGTCAATGGACACAAAATTATCACCATCGTCGTCGTTCATCAACTCCAGCAAAACTACCAGCAACACCAAAAAATACTGATAGTTTACCTCAAGATACGAATATATTAAATTCAACAACATCGGATAATATGCCTAAAATACGACAAACAGATTCACTTCCACTTATTTCATCTGTAATACCACCAATATCTTTAACATCTTCAATGGATATTATCGATCTCGAAACGAATGAAAAAACACCGATGATCAATCAACAACAACGATCATTAACTCATTCACCTGATTGTATTTATGCAACTAGCCAGTCCAATATGATGAATTCTATTGCACCGAATGATTTAGTTCGACATCGTCATAAAACTACACGAAAGAGAAGTATTTCAAGTTCAATTAATGATTTACCATTATCAATGAAAATACCTGAAATTGAAAGTGAAACATCTAGTGCATGGACAAATGAAGGCATAGGATTTAATTCCTATCAAACAACAACACCAATAATAAATCCTGAACCTGCTTGTTCATGTCAATTACTATGGCAATTAGAACGAGATACTGATAGTATTGATAAATTTAAATTATTTTTTAAACGAGATCATTTAAATGTCGATTGGGATTATGTACAAGGTTCAAGTGAAGTTTAAATCAAGCAGATATTTATTTTATCAAAAAAAACTTCTTTTTTTCTCTCATGTATTTATAAGCACAAAAGACTTATCTATATACATATCACTACATTTATATATTTTGTTCAAACAGTAACTCATGTTTATTTTCATTTCATTAGAAAAACACACACACACACACACACACTTAAATATAGAATAATTTTCTTTTGTAATAGAAATTGAATATCAATCGATCAGTTTACACATATTTCATCTTTCGATATCATATCTGACATATTCTCACGGTTTTAACTAAGTTTACGTCAAAAAGTATTGCTCATATTTAATAGAATAAATATAACATCGTTTGACGTCTTATTTGATTTTATTGCTAAAAGGAAAAATAGTCGTTAAGCATTTTTTCGAAGATTGTCTAGGTTAACAAACAAACAAACAAAAAGAAAATGGGAATCACAGGCAAGCACATTGTTTAACAATTACATCTTTAATAGGATAAATTTCAATACTACCATCCATTTGTCTAAGAAGAAAATTATCGTCAGCAAATTGTGATGGTGCACATGTTGATTGTGGTATATTGGGATTTTTTTTATTAATCATTGATTGAAATATTGCATGAATTGATGATTGTTGTTGTTGTTGTAAGATTGTATGCGAACATGAACCATCACAATATGTAAATGTATATTCTTTTGGTCGAATAATTAAATAAGCTAAACCAAGATCTTCAAATTTAATTTGAATTGTTTTAACTTTACACATTGATAATGATGAATCAGTTTGTGTTTTTGTTAATTGACGAAGATCAAATGAAAGTGTTGGATTTAATTTTAATGTTTGATTAGGTTTAAGCTGAAGATTTGTTGATGATATTATCATATATGTATGTGATGTTTGACATGTTTCATTATTTATTATTGATTCAATAAGAAAATTTTCATTCTTAATTTGAACAATATATTCAAATAGATTAATTGAATAAAAATCTCGATTAGAATCAAATTGTAAATATGTATTGATTGTAAATAGTTCTAACAATGTTTGCGAATGTTTAAATTTGAGATGTAATGGAATTGTTATTAATTGTTTTATTTCTTGTGAATCAATATGATAGATAAGTTCAATAGAAGATAATAATTCGATTGAATAAGACCAAAGAAATGTTGTTTGAACTTGATTATCAATTATTAAACAATTAGTTGATTGTAAAGTAAATATTGGACTATTGGATATATTATCATTTAAACGTTTGCGTCTTCGATTTTTAACTAGATGAGAAAATAAAATAAAATAAATGAAATTTTTTTGTTATTCTTACTTTTTATTGAATTACTAGCCAAATGATGATTATAAATCATTGAACGAACAAGAGATGTGTGTGATATATTAAGTAAATCAATAAAATATTGTCTTAGAATAAAATTACGATATGAACTATTAGACATAAGTTCAAATTGATTTGAAGTTGATGATGATGATAAATTATTCGATGTCGGAATTGAAGCAGAATGTGTTGAACAAAATAGATAAACAACAATAATAAGGAGAAAAAGAAGGAGAGGAATTTTTGAAAAAAACTTGAATGGAAAATGTTGTGGAAATTTAATTAAATTCAATAATAATCCGGTAAACATTACACTAATGTATACATTCGATAAAAACAGCTGCTAATATGCTGTTGTTGTTGATTAAATTTCATTAAAATAATCAAATATATATTCATCATCACGAAACACGATGATAAATAAATGACTAAGGAATTTTGATGATTATCAAAATTCTTTCAACGATTTCGTTAATATAAATCGAACTAAATATAAACAAAAAAAAGAAAGTACATAAATATATATCGATAGAAGAATAAGAAAAAATTGATGATAAATAATATAAACAAATTTCAAGTACACAATACTGTTTATTTCTATTGAAAACAATATATAATATTACATGCGTATATATACATATGGAATCTTTCGATTGAAATATGTCCAACATTATTTTCTTACTGATTAGAAAGATTATAGACGTATTTGTCTATGTGCAATTATTTAAAAATGAAACCAGACAATATGGTATTTATTTCTTTTTCTCCTCTTCATACATTCACTCTTTACTCGTTCTTGTACAACTAACATTCCAACTATAATAATTATAAACTCTTCAAGTACAATTGAATTAATATATCCAAATAATTCAAAGTATATCACATAGATAAAAATGACGAAATTGAAGCGAGAAAAAAAATACATTTATCTACTATGGTATTCTTATGAATTTTCATTTCGATTCGATCAATCATTTATATATTGATGTTGTTGAACTGAGTACTCAATCAATCATGTCGGCTACTAGTACTGTCATTGATAACGGATATATATCTTATTTTACTAGATCTAAACATATATCAGTTGATTTTTATTTGTGATTCGATATAAAATAAGCATAAAAACAGGCCAAACACTAATTTTATATGATATACTTACATAATAAGTATTAATACAAAATTTTTGTGAGAAAATTATGTTGTTGATTAATTTGATGAAAAAGAAAAAAAGTAAAATTTGTGTTTCTAATATTCAAAGATTAATTCAGTTTAAGAATAAAATGTATAAGATAGAAGTGTGCGTGCCAAGACAAAGAAATAGAAAGAAACGAAAAACTGTGAGTAGCACGAATTTATAAGAACAATCGATGATGTTTAGTTTTATGCGTGCTGTCATTTATTATCTTATTCGCTTTTTTTGTATACTGTACAAGACCCTGGCCAATGTTATTCTTTCTGTTTGTTTCAGAACACAAGAAAATGATATCAAAAAAATGCTCCTATATTTTTTCTTTTACGTCTTTTTCTTTTAATACAATTCGTATTATATTATCAAGGGTATCAAGATGAAACGAAATTCAGATTATAACAAAGATAGTTAATAAAAAGTATGCGTTATGAGCACGTGCCTGTTTGATATGATTTTTAAGTGCAAAAACAACAACAACAGTATATAAAAAAACGCACTCAATCATATGTTATATCAAGAAAGATTATTGCACGTTCGTACTATACCCTATTTTAAGTTTATTTCTTTTTTTTTCTAGAATAAAAACGAAATGTACTAATTAGTTATATATAAAATGTGGTGTTGGTTGTGAATTGAAACTTTGATTAAACTTTGTATTAGACGATGTTTTTTTCGATATTGTTGATGCAAATAATCGTCGTATGCTATAGACTTGAATCATTGAACATATAATCATTGTTAGAATTTGAATTATTGCCCAATTTTGCACATAAATTTTATTAGCTTGTATTGTATATAAATCACGTACCTCATGAACTCGTCCTGCTGTTTGAAAAGCACTAACACGATAGAGTGTATGGGATATATTACCAAGAGATGTCTAAAAAAATACAATATGCTTAATTTTTGATTAAATAAAGTATTAGATAGACTATCAATATGATCGTATAATTAATCAATTTACCATCATAGTGTCTGAAAATTCTTCCAAAGCAGCAGTTTCATTATTATTTTTATTTTCGGCTGCATCAAGATTTGCTTCATGAAGACGATCTTGATGAGCTGCAAGAACGCCAATGTAAACAGTTTTTGCTGTAAAATATTGTTCATTTGTAAAGCATATTTTATAAGTACCTTACAACAAAAAAACAATGAAAACTAAATGATATTTTTTCGATTGATATTTTACCAGGAATTTTCGATTTTTCTACATCATACCAACCAAATGATTGTTTTGGGCTAAAAAATGTTATATTTCCGATAGGATCTTGTATTACTACTCGTATATTAGAATCGCCGCCTCTCAGTACTTGGTAGATTACATGAATTGTATCATGGAATTTTGTTTCAAGATAAAAACATTCATCTGCTGTATGTGGTATAATAATACGAAATGTATTCCAATGTTCTAAAAAAATGCTAGATAATTTCTTTTTTTTATCTATAATATTTAAAATAGTTTTACCTAAAGTTTGTAAAGTTGCTAGTGCACTTTCATCAACATATGCATATGTGTAAGAACTCAATATAAGTAATAAGAATAGTATCACCATATTTCAATCTTCTTTTTTTTTCATAAAGAATAGTTTTATTTTATTTTATTCGTCATTGCTTATGAGAATATGACCATATGTAAGCAATATATTGATAAGAAATATTGCAGTGGTTTGATATAGTACTTAAATCGAATAGTATACTATTTGATTTCAATTATTTTTTTAATTTTTGTATGAATTGAATTCTGTATCGAAATATTTATTTAAAATAAACAATATGGACTGAATCATCTGATTATCTTACGTCAAATTTTAGACCTTAGTTAGTAGTAATGTCATTTTTGTTAGATATTAGCTTAAATGATTTCACAAATAATTATAATTAATGAAATGTAGTATTTCGATAAAAATTAGTATCTTAGAAGTAGTTTGATGCACAATTTTTGTAAGACTATCTGATACGAATATATTTGACTGTGAATATCAATTTCGTATATGTTGCCGCAATGCATTAGAAGTCAAAAGGTCAATATTGTTGAATTTAGATAATTCGTGAACGTTTGTCTTGTGTATATGTAGTAAATATTTGATTATCACAGTTTTGCTTTGATCGTCATTGGAATAAATCATTTCGAGAATATTAATCAGAAGAATGACGGCATGGTATAAGAGCAGCACTGCAATCATTACAAGAGTTCGATGATACTATATCATCTATACAATTTGGTATAGCATTTTCTATTGCGAATAATTTTATTCTCTTGACACTTCCTGTAGAAGTTGCTGCTGATTTTGATAATGATTCTGCAATACATCCATGTAAGGAGTTACATTTGTTCTACTTTTTTAATGAATTTACCTGTTTGATCTATCTCTTGACGGTTTCTTTTTGCTAAATTTGGTACAACGATATTTTCTTTTTTACCATTTATACCTTCTATTTGTTTTTGAAGGATTGTGCAAGCTATCCACAGATCACAATCACTCTCAAAATCTTTATCTAAAAAATACAAATTTCAATCGAAAATTTTTATTTCTTTTTTATCATATTGATAATCGTGTTCTATCTTACGTTTTAATCGAAGTTGATCTTCCCAACATCGTTTCACAATAGATGCTTTGAAATTATCTTTCGACAAATTTATTGAAACAGGTAAATCAAGACGGTCAGCAACTAGACGTGATAATGTACTCTCATCTGGTGTCAAATAAAATACAAATATATAATATTATTTCGATGATACAATACAACAAAAACAAACAGACCTTGATGTATTCGTTTCGACTCTTGAATATTTTCATACAATTCACTATCACATAGTTGCTTAGCATATGCACAATGAGGAAACCAACGAGCATGTTCATTTGTTAGATTATCATTATTATTTGATGTTAATGATTGATTATTAGTTGACTGTTCATTGATGACTGGAATAGACGTTTGAGATCCAGTTAGTATACCAATGATATAAGAACATTTTGGTGAAAGAATCCTATGAATATGACTAGGATCATCACTATTTGGAATCCATTGTTGACAGATAAGGTTACAATAGATACAAATAACACGATCAGCAACATTACAACTGAAGAAGCCAGCATCAGTCATTTGTGATATGAAAGATGGCGATGCTCGATGTGGATAATGTGAGAATGTTCTTTTTCTTGCTTGTTTGAGAATGTCTACTTCTTGAAATATGATAGATTGAGTATTCGTGTGATTATTATCAGTTTTAGATGATTGCTGTTGGTCAAAAGATATCAACAATATCAATGAAGAATTATTGCATATATAAGGAATATATTTATAAGAAGATGTCATTGAGAGAACAAACGGACATGATGGACTTCGTTGTGAATGAATGGTGAATGGTTTCATATCCGATGTCCACCCAGAGACTTCAAGCTTGCACTCATAACAATGAACTCTGTCTGTGTTGTCTATATACTTGAATCCAGCAGCTTTCATTTGAACCGATGAATATATTCCTGGTTTTTTTGTCAAACCTTGGCACACTCTTGAAATTTTTTCATAAACGTGACCCACGTCTATCTTGGATTTTTTCTCACAATGACCTCTGTTCATAACTTTATCTTGATCAAAGATGTAAGGTTTTGCTGTACGCGAAAGTGACATCCTATATATTTTATAAATATACACAAGAAGAAAGTGAGTAATATTTTAATAAAATATAGAAAAAAAGAATTTATAACATGGGCCGAAATAAATCATTTATGTAATCAATTCGGTTTTGGTTTATGACTTTATCATCAGAAGAGATTAATTGATTTTATAAAGTTTATTTTAATTATTTTTTAGCAAGAAATGCATGATTTATTCATCTGATTTGTTTTTGAAATGAAATAGAATATTTCAAAATAGTGTATTATTCCAGTACGAAAACAAAACAATTTGTGATCATTTATGATAATAATTGACTCTTCATTTTTTATTATACATAAGACTACTTCCAACAACTCACCTTATGATAATATATATTGATTATCAACAAGTTAAGATTGTTTCTGCATTCTCGAGATGAACACACAAGTATTTTTGGATTTTTCATACATACAAAATAAATAAATAATTTGCTGGACTATTTATCCTTGAAAAAATCCTACACGTCATTTGAAAAATCCTTGTGTAAAATTCCTAGCCGTCATTTTGAAAAATCCCTTGGTTAAAGTCGATGAGTCATTGGAAATAATTTTTATGTGTTCTGTTTGGTGCACTCGGGAAAAAACCAAGTAAAACACATTTTGTTTGTGAAATATAACCCAAATAACGCGTCGAAGAGAAAGCAAAAAAAGACCGACATTGTCTGAATAACGTAAGCGTTTGGAATATGTTGAAGGTTAAATAACATGTAAGTATCAAGATATTTTGATGTATTGTCTTGAATATTTTATTTTTCTAGTCTAATCGTTCAGTATGGCTCATTAATATTTTTGCTATCATATATGCTTGATTTCGAGTTTAAACAAAAATTTTCTTCGAGACGAAGATGTCGCATATAAACATTTGAAATATATATTATCTTTATTGTAGTTCGATTGAAAAGAAAGAGTAATGATAATTATCTACAGTTTCTTTTCAAAAACAATGAAACGTATTGATATTTAACTGATTTGATATATCTATATATTGTGTATTAACAAAAAGGAATCGGAGTTATATTGAAAATTTCCAACTTTGACATAATAGTGTATTCAAAAAGAATAATGCAAGTATTAGCTTATCGCTTCTATCAATACAGAATGAGAAATAAATAAATATTTATTCAATTTATATATCAGATTAAAAACAATTCAATTATAGATAATACAACATACAATATAATATTTGGAAGTAGTATATACAATTACGATATCAGATCTATATGATCGATGGATCAATATATATTTAATGTAGATGATTATAAGTTTTGATTCTAGGTCATTATTGTAGTAATTCGCTCACATATAAACTCGATATGGGTAGAAGCTGAGTGTAACGAATAAATTGAATAAGATGGTTATGTATCGGACAAATTTTCTAGATCACAGATAAAAACTAGTGGACCAATTGGTCCAATCTGACCTAGATAGGTCAGTATCGATCGTCAAAATTAAGATTAATTTTATTTTTGTGTAGAACCGTAGGTTCAATGTCTATTGTAGAACAACAAGAACAAGAAGAAGAGAAGAGAACGGGATGAATACGATACATATATGTATGTGTGCGTGTACATATATATATATAGGATCACGATAAGGAATGATCCTATATTTAGATGAGAGAAAAGAAAAGAACCACATGTATATATGATAGAAGAATACAGGGAATGTTCCAACATGATCAGAGGGAATATAACAATATGTATATCACTAAATATATTGGATATTTTCTACAAGTTATTCTCAAACAGAAATTCTTCTCGACGTATAATGTGTCATAAGTATTTTTATAAAATTTCTTATTAAGAAGATAGGAATAATATCTATTCCATCAAGTATGTTCTCATTCATTTATTTTTCTAAATATATCGATTAAAATAAGAAATATAAAGTTATTTCTTGTCTATAAACATATTCCCATGTCTGAAGAATTCAAAATAACATCTATAAATATATAAATCCAAGAATATCCCACATATGTTTGACTAAAAATAGTTTTTATTATTTTTTTGTATGTCTATTATACAAAATTTATTCATGTAAACTTCGTTTTACATATAGATTCTTTTGATAAATTTCCCATTATGTCTGGTTGTGGATGTTGGTATTCTCATGGTTTTATACCCACACAACATATACTTTTTTTCGTCTAAATTTTATTATTCAGGAAGTGATATAATGTTTTTTCAAATGTTTCTCATTAAAATATCCGATAAGATATAAAAAATGAATCAGTGAAAATATTATTTATGAGTCGTATTCATAACATGGAAGTAAAAAAACACAACCCATATGATTTCATTTTAATGGTAACATAAAAGCATATAATTGCTTCGGCGAAATGATCGAAAACATAATAATTAAAATAAATATTGACACCACTTTCTTTGTTGGAAATTTCCAACATGTGTTGTTTTTAGACTATGCAAATTAATGAAGCACACAAATATGCATATTTATTTTGAGTTATTGCTTGACGAAAATATTTTTCTTATAAAGTGCCTGTTAGAGTTTCATCATTCGTGTTTTGAGTCAAACTAATTCGTAGAACTAGAATAAATTATTTTTTAAAATATTAACATTTCTGACGACTTTTTATCAGTAGAAAATCAGCAAATAATAATGAGCATTAGTTTTTTTAAGGCACTTAACAAATTGAATAATATAGAAAAATTTTACAGACAGAGATTCTTTGCATGTTTTTGAAGGAGAGAAAAATGTTTTTGTAAAGATTCTGTTGATGAATTCCAGTCACCATCAAAAGGATATTTTATGGTTTCTAATAATATTTTCGGTGGATTTTTTTATGTCTGTTTAACAGACTTTCACTAACGAAAAATTATGTGCTGCATGAATCTTAATAGCGTCATCAAGTGACATTGCAAAAATTAATACCTAGTCAGAGCTTGAAAAAATATTTGACAAATAAAGCAAATAACAAGATTCGTCATAACTGTTTTCGTGTTGTTACGAAGGTAGCTTACCGAAAACATGCTTTTTGCTTTTATCTGCGCAAACAAAAGTGTTGATGTTGACTACACTTGAAAAGGAAAGAAAGCGATAGTCATACGACTCTAACATATGCTTGAATAAAATATCAGGATCTTTTTAATATACAAAACGGTTACTGTTTCATTATCATGCTTTCAAAAGTAATTATATAATTGTCATATTTGTTTTTCGAGTTATTTTTATTTACATAGACATTAGTAATTTCTATTTACAGTTCCGTTTGATTCAATCTTTTCGGAGAATAAGAACAAAATTTAGGAAGTGACGATTTTTTTTCTTAATCATGTTGGAAAAAAAACATGGTTTTATTGAGTTTCCGATTTAGTTATCTTATTCAATATTTGAATTATGATAAACTAAAAGATATGCTTTCTGTGATTCAACAAAACATGACTATATTCACTTCTTCCTAGTTTAAATTTATGATAATATACAAATGGATATGATATATTGCTTAGTCATATATTAATAATCCATGATTAAATTTTACATAAACTAGAAAACAAATAATAATCAGTATTTGTTGAACTCGGAGTGTAGTTTTGAGATAAAAAAGAATTGTGAACACAAAGAATTAATCATAAATATTAGAATCAATTAAACAAGTTTTCGAAGATTTTCAGAAGTGTCAGTAGTTCTCAATCCTTCTGATGATTGCTCTTCGCGCATCTAACTATTCATACTTAGTCTGTGAAGTTTTATTCCTAAAGAATTTTTAAACTTAATCCACTTATTATTTACATTAAATTTCAGAGAAATATAGAATATGTCACCATGTCATACAGAAGTAATTCAGTTTTTAAACTGGAATTTTTCCTGGGAGAAAACAGTCTTTTTATTGATTCAGATATTAAAATTTTGTGAGAAGTTGTTTTTCTTTCCCTTTTGCGATAACGTTACCCGTTCGTTCTGCGTGTGTTAATAATGTATTTCTTATCTTGAGAGAACGAGTGAAAATGAGAGCATGATTTTTTTTTCTTCCGTTCTGTCATTATTCACTGATAATGTAAGTTGGTTTTTTCCCGAGTTAGGTTACGTGAATATATGGTGTATATATACGCTTGGTAAAAGCCAAATATGTATTGAAAATGAGACATCTTCCGTTTAATAAAAGTACATTGAGAGAAGTTGGAATTCCCCATTGTTTTATTAGATTTAACTATGCCTATATATATAGACAGATTTCAGTCAATGTTGTACAATCACCCACTAGCATTTAATGTAAGTATCGAAAATATTTTTATGAAAAGAGTTTTAAATGATTAAGGAAAGACAGTCCCATGCCATAGAAAATATATTCGAGAAGCTCAGGAGTAGCTTGCGCGAGTCCAGTGAACATTCGCCAATCAGCAAAAATCCGGTTTGCATTGGCGAAAGTTCAGTGTCCAGCATACAATTGTATAAGTTCGGGTGTGGATGAGTGTCGACTAAGAGAAGATACTCACCAACATCCAAACTATATTATTGTAAAAGAATAAAAAAATTTTAGTCAACTTATTGATCGTACTTATATATCTATATGTTTATTTTATATTCTAGAATTTGATTATAGAACTATTATTACCTATAATGAGTGACAGTTCGTATGGCGTGTATAACGAATTGAAAAAGAATTCTGATGCAAAACTATATTTATTCAGAGACCAATTTTCAGCGAAAAATACATTATCATCGCCAATTATACAGAGTACCTTATCATTGTGTTTAGAACTGATCAAACAAAAAGCTTTAGGTGCTGCTACTACGTTGAAGAATGCTGGTTTCGGATTTACAGACAGCTCAAACACTGGCATACGTTGTGATGACTGTGGCCTGGAATTACCGGACTGTAAAACAAACACAGATCTACTTACTTTTCATAAAACCGCAAGACCAGACTGTTTATTCGTTCGTAATAAACAATCAACCAAAATATCAACATCACCTTCCTCTTTCTTACCAATCGCTGTTGTTAGAAATACTTCGATAGAAAATGATCTGGAAAGTCCATTAAAACGACAGAAGATCGAAGCTAGCAAGGAGAACATTAATTTTAGTCGCCTATTCGAACCCACTATAGTTCAACAAATACGTAGACGAACCTTTTCACATTGGCCTCATCGTGCTAGTCCATCTCAAGCACAAATGATTGAAGCAGGATTTTTTAATTGTAACGTTGGCGATCGGGTAATATGCATCTATTGTAATCTGATTTGTCAACAATGGTCGCCGAATAACGACGATCCATGTGAAGTTCATAAAACTCTTCGTCCAAACTGTATATATGTTAAAGCCAAATTAATCCGCCATGAGCCAGGATCAATATTAATTGTCAATGATAGTGTAACGGGAGCTTCTCCAAACAATCAATCCATTCCATCGAACAGCGTAGATCAATTTCGATGTAACGAATTTGTTCATACGGCTGCTTGTCATACTGCATATACAGAATTATATAAACGAACAGCGTCTTTTGCTACATGGCCTACAGATAATTTACCGTCCGTTGATGATCTTGTGCGAGCTGGATTCTTTTTTAGTGGTACTAAAACTATTGTAACATGTTTTTATTGTAATGGATCATTACAAAATTGGGGAGCAAATGATAATCCAACGATAGAGCATGCTCGATGGTTTCCACAGTGTGCATATGCTAAACAGTTATGTGGTGATGACCTTTATAGAAAAATTCAAGAATCTAAACGAGCCCAACAAGGTTTGTTTTCTTATTTATGAGTTTCATGAAAACTTGATAATAATAATAATATTTATTATTCAGAACGTGCTAGAGTTAATCAATCAAGAGAAGCAGTAGGTTCAAGTGCCTCGACCAATAGTACTACAGCATCAAATAGTAGACAATTATTAATACCTGATGAGAGTACATTATCACGTCTTGTTGCTGCTCGATTGGATTTACCAATTTCGCAAAGTTTATTAAAAGAATTCAAACTATCAATTATAAAACGTTGTTGGGAAGATCAACTTCGACTTAAACGTAAGTTATAAATATTTCCGATAATCTGAATTCATTCGATTATATATTAAAATCATTTGTTTGTTTAGGCGATGATTTTGTAACTGATTCTGATTTACGTATGGCTTGTAAAATTCTTC
Organism: Adineta steineri; assembly: GCA_905250115.1. Lineage (NCBI taxonomy): Eukaryota > Metazoa > Rotifera > Eurotatoria > Adinetida > Adinetidae > Adineta > Adineta steineri. The sequence continues at coordinate 81,174 of CAJNOI010000189.1, forward strand.
AGAAACAAATCGAACACATTGACGGTAAAAAAGAAAATATTGTTATACCAAGTGTACAAATGAAAAAAATTCAAGAAGATGCTGAAAAACAAAGAGCTGGTATGTTTATTATTTAATTAAAAATACATTTTTGTAACAATTTCTTGTTATCGTATTATAGAAGCTCTTGCCCGCGAACAAATTACTATGATACCAACTGTACCTCTTACTACTCCATTGACATCTAATAATTCACCTCAAACCGTAGATGTTGAAATGACAACATCATCACAGTCAGCAACAAATGACTTAATAACACAGGAAATAACGATTAGAGATCAGAAAGAAGCAGATATAATAAAACCCACTATTTCTGATACAAACCAGCAAAATCAAACAAAAGAGTCACCAATAGCCAATCCATGTGTCTTATGTTTGTCAGAAGAAAAACGACTTGCTTGCATACCATGTGGGCACTTAGCTACATGCGTTCCATGCGGGCATTCATTGCGATCTTGTCCTATTTGTCGTCGGGAAATTGAAGCATTCGTTCGAATTTATATTTAACCTTTTTCGGCCGGATGTTGCCAAATGGCAACATTTTGCCGTAGAAAAAGATGAAGAACAAATCATCGAAAACTGGTCTTCATGGTTTTCGTATGCGATCGGTTGTCTAATGACGGCTCGATTCGTGCACATTTACAGTAATAACTAACGAAAATGAATTGCCTTCATCATTAGTGGTATTTAACATCAAGTCTACGGTCAGATAAATGATACATTTATTGCAATGAATAAAGTTAGTTTGTTGGTTGGTAGTAATAAGATGATAATCTCCTGTATTATATATTTATGATATTGAATGTTAGTCTTTTATTTTGGTGAATGTTAATGTCAATTCAAGTGAAAAAAGATGCATATGAGAATTATCGAAGAACGTATTTTCTCTTTATCGTCAAATGCAGATTATAGTGACAATATTTTTAAACAATTTATGGATTATTACTTATGTGTCGAATGGGTATAACATTAATATAAAACAGAAGAAAGACATTCCAGTAAAAAGCTTAGATACTTGTTTAGAATAGTTTTTGCTTGTAGTAAAGTTTATTATACAAAATATATATGGATAGTGTGAAAAGAAATAAAAATAACCTTTTACCGTATTCTCTACTTTTATATATGTACTTCAGTCAACGTCAAATGTGTCATGTCACAATGAACAAGCAAAACGTATGAAAAAAATAATTTTTCATCTGATAATATATTTGATGAGCTTGGAAGAATGATAGTTAAATGAAAAGAGTGTTGGTGTGGGTGCGAATATGAATATGAATTTTCCACTCACCAATACTTACACCCCGACTTACACTGTGTTTGTCCAGATTTTAAATTATCAAAATCAATCATATTTGAAAAAGAATAAATGATTTCAAATAAGATTATTTCGCACTTAGAGAAAAAGAAAATAATTAGATCAAAACGGAGCAAGTGTATGATAAACAAACGGACAATAGATCATTAATCAAGTGAATGAGAAAAAAAATTAAGCAGAACAAATAAAAAATTATGTTTTTGATAATCTAATACGTACTGTTCGAACAAAGTGATTGATGTTTACTTTTTTCAAAAATATTATTTCATATTGGTACACTTCCGAATACAATCAATATTTATTCTATGCTGAACAAATTTTAACATTACTGTCGGTTTGAAAAACTTTTTTTTATAGATATATCGACAGGAGATTCTTCCATCCACTTGAGAAGAAAATTCATAAAATATTTTTTTGGCCAAGAATGCGAGACAAATAAAGGTGCTTCTAAAAACTTTCAAGCGATGAATTTCGTTTTCTGTCGGACCGGCCAATCTTGTAAACTGGTCCGGCACCAGTTCTGATAAAAATCGATCCAATCACATATATATATATATATATATATATGTCTAATGAAAGATAACTTATACTATGGTGGGGTGTCGGTGCTAGGGAGCTGCGGAGTACTTCGAAACCCGATTCTGACTCCGACGGAGTCGGGTTTTGGGGTCATAAAATTTTACTCTAGAAGTTGCTTTTTTGTTAACAAAATAACGGAGTTATTTGGAGTTTTTCGGAGTCGGAGTGAAAAAAACAAAAATTCTCGGAGTCGGAGTCGTGGGAACGAAATTTTTCGGAGTCGGAGCCAAAAAACGTTGACTCCGCAGGTCCCTAGTGGATGTGGGTGGCGGTGAGTATCTTCTCCTAGTCGACACCGAAACATCCACCAACATCCACGTATATCCACATCCATACCCAATTCTTAAAATATCTCTTTTGGCAGTACACCCGAGTAAAGTGAAGGTGCTTCTAAAAACTTCCAACCGATGAATTTCGTTTTCTGTCGGACCGGTCAATCCTGATCCTGAGAGTGGGGTGGATATGGGTGTCGGCGAGTATCTACTCTTAGTCGACAGCCAGACATTCACTCATGCCCACATCCACCCCCAACCATATCCACATATACACTCAGTTCTTAAAATATCTTTTTTTACCGAACATGCGAGAAAAATGAAGGTGCTCCTAGAAAATTCCAACCGATGAATTTCCTTTTTTTTCCGGGCCGGTCAATCTTCTAAACTGGCTCGATCGGACTGGACTGGCTCCAGCCCTGAGAAAAACCGAGGGTGTGGGAGTGGGTTAGAGTCCGACGGGTTTAAGCTTTTTTATCGTAATATGTAAGAATATAACCCGTCCCGATCCCGCCTAATCCCGATTGTTTATATGTTTACTGAAAACAGTTTTCGAACACATAAGTTTCGTTCGGCAGCATTTTAAATAACTTCATGTATGTAATGATTTGTCGACAAAGAGCTGATATCTAAGAGCATACTTCAGTCTTCCAAGTTCTATTAGTTAGAAGATGTAGTATATTGAGGGTGTGGGTATGAGAAGATAGAATCACCCATACCTACACCCACACTCTCAAATTACATTGAACTTCGGAATAAATAAAAAGAAATATCTTAGTATGAATCAATTATATACATCAGATTAAGGTGAATCCTGAGACAGGACTTCCGTCCGATTCCTGCTGCAATGGGATTGGGCTCCCGGTCCCGATCCTGACAGGACTGGGAACGGGGTCGGAAGAATCCTCGTCGGATCCTAGTGTAGTTGCCGACTAAGAGAAAATACCCACCCACACCCACCCTCAATTATTCAGGGTGTGGATGATGCGGTACGGTCGCAAATAAGCGAAAGGCTTCTCAGCAAAAATTCTAAGTGAAAAAAAAGAGCGAAAGACAATTCAGCGAAATGATTTTTCTTGATGAAAGTATAGATGAAAAATGTTTCGCAGTTGTGACTTTCGCTGAAAAGTCGTTCGCTTAAATGATTTTCGCTCAACAGACACCATATTCTTCAGAGTCACTGTTGTCATGATTATTCAGAGAATGCATACGTGAAGAGGGAAAAATGGAAGGCAGCGATATAAGTTTTAAAAAAGATGAAGAAAATAATATGTGATACATTTATCTTAAAAAAATATACCTGTATGAATCCTTATCAGTTTAGATACAATTATGATATACATGAGTAACGATATTATTAATATTAGTCGTTTCATGCAATACTTTTATTTTGAGGTAGTCTTTTCAAATATTTTTATTATATATATATGTAACCAAAACAAACAACATGTGCGTCGTTCTTATTTTTCTTCCTTCGTCGCCGTTAATAAAAATATTTGCACTGTGATTTCACTCTTATTCAGGTTGGTTTTTTCCAACATACAACATACCCTTCGACTATAGTCACAAACATTCATCGCTGAAATTTTTTTTAATGGCCCACGACACACAGATTACATGTATATTTAATTTCACTATTATTCATGATGGTTTTTTCCAACTAAAGATACTTTTACAGTATAGATAAAACACTCATCGTCGAAACTTGTCTTTAATGATCCATGGTAAACAGATTACATATATATATGGTATTTAAAGTAAGATACACTTTTAAAACTTGAGGGTGCGTGGGTGTGAGTTTCAGTCTAGGTAAAAAAGAGACACTCACACCCGCCGGGTCAGCTCCATCTTTGTGCTGATCTTTATCCATTTACATCAACTCATAATTAGAGACTTATCAAAGATTTTATAAAGAATCACTTATAAAACAACTGAAAAATTTTTACTATTTATTCATACCTTCAAAAACTATCATTAGTTTTACATTCATTGAGAGCCTGTATAGAGGATATTATTTTTTGAAAAATCAAACCTTTTTTTTTAAATATTGACATTCGCAATCAATGTGAATATCTACTGATGAGTAAAAATGTTCATTCATTAATCTGTTCAGAAACATAATAGGCTGATGCAAAGTGCTCACTTTAAATATATACCTACATTTTTATTTACCTCTCAATACGGCAGCTGTTAATTTTCGAAAAAATAATCGGTATTGAATAGTTACCATTTTTCTTCACGTTACAAATACTCTATTATTTTAGTGAATTATGTATAATTTTTATATTAGCAAATCCACTGGATACTGCCAGTTTTTATTATAGTGTGCACCTTGTATCTTTAAATTTTAGATTAATTTCATAAACAATCACTAAAACTAACATTCAAAGTAATAAGCATTATATGAATCCATCAATCGATCAACACAATATCCTGACACAAAACTCTCCTGTTACATTATACACTGAGAAGAAATCTGATATTCGTCAGCTCTGCAAAAGAATCCTTGAAAAATGCTCTCCAATTGCAGAAAGGTGTCGAAATCTAAAGAGAAACGATGATATTTATTCCACTATCCAGATGGAATCTGCTGGATTCAAGTATATAGACAACACAGACAGAGTTCATTGTTATGAGTGCAAGCTTGAGGTCACTGGGTGGACATCGGATATGGAGCCATTCACCATTCATTCACAACGAAGTCCATCATGTTCATTTGTTCTCTCAATGATATCTTCTCATAAACACATTCCATTTACAACCAGTAATCCTTCGTCGATATTATCAATATCTTCTAATCAACAACAATCACCTCAAACTGACAATAATCACACGAATAATCAATCTATCATATTTCAAGAAGTAGATATTCTCAAACAAGCAAGAAAAAGAACATTTTCACATTATCCACATCGAGCGTCACCATCTTTCATATCACAAATGACTGATGCTGGTTTCTTCAGTTGTAATGTTGCTGATCGAGTCATCTGTATCTATTGTAACCTTATCTGTCAACAATGGATCCCAACTAGTGATGATCCTAGTCATATTCATAAAATTCTTTCACCAAAATGTCCTTATGTCATTGGTATGTTAACTCGACCTCAAACATCATCTATTCTAGTCATCAATGAACAGTCAACTTATAATCAATCATTAACATCAAATAATAATGATGCATTTCGTCATGATGCAGTTGTTTGTACAGCCGCTTCGAATCCTTCTTATATCGAAATACCAAAACGATATGCATCTTTTGCTACATGGTCAAATGATAATTCACCATCAGTCGATGATCTAGTCAAAAGTGGTTTCTTCTATACTGGTACTAAAACAATTGTAACATGTTTTTATTGTAATGGATCATTACAAAACTGGGGTCCAAATGATAATCCAACAAATGAACATGCTCGTTGGTTTCCTCATTGTGCATATGCTAAGCAACTATGTGGTAGTAAATTGTATGAAAACATTCAAGAATCGAAACGAATACTTCAAGGTTTGTTTTTTTTATTGTTGTATCATATGATAGAAATAATATTATATGTTTGTATTTAATTTAGAAAAAACTACTGTAAATAGTTCAAGTAATGGATCTGTAGAGAAGAATAATCCTTCGATTGGTAATCAGTTATCAATACCAGACGAGAGTACTTTATCACGTTTAGTTGCTGCTCGTCTTGATTTACCTATTTCTATAAGTCTATTGAAAGGTAATTTCAAAGCATCTATTGTGAAACGATGTTGGGAAGATCAACTTCGATTAAAACGTAAGATAGAACAAAATTATCAATATAAAAAAAATTAAAAATTGTGAATTGAATTTGTAATTTTAGGTGATGATTTTGTGAGTGATTATGATCTGTGGATAGCTTGTACAATTCTTCAAAAACAAATAGAAGGTATAAATGGTAAAAAAGAAAATATCATTGTACCAAGTGTAACAATGAGAAAACTTCGAGAAAAAGAAGAAGCAGGTAATTTGTGAATATATTAGATTATATATGAATATTTATATAAATACTTTATTAGAAGCTCAAGCTCAAAAAGAATTGATGTCAAGTTCATCATTAGAAAAGTCATCTAGTCCGAAAGATATTGATATGGCAACGCCATTATTAAAACGGAACAAAGATGATACTAAAACACCCGTGTTGAATTTTACGGCTAATACAAACAGTATGAAACCAACTTCAACAGCGGCTTCAGAAGAAAAATCTAATGACACTACATCACCATCTAATCCTTGTGTACTCTGTTTAACGGAAGAAAAGCAGCTGGCTTGCTTACCATGTGGGCATTTGATCGCGTGTGTTCCCTGTGCACATTCACTTAGATCATGCCCAATATGTCGTAGTCGAATAGATGCTTTTATGCGTATATATACTTGAATCATGAAAGCTCTATTCGACGCAGTTTTATGAGAGTATTGTTGGTTTATTTTTTTGAAAAGAATTTGAGTAATTATATAGAGACTCTTTTATGAAAACAATAGAATTTTGAGGATGTAGGTATGAGTGCGGCTTAGAATATGTTTCTTTGTGAATCATTCTTAATCGAAGCTCATTCCATACCGACAATGTTACATACCACCACATCCAATTATCTTCAAGTGTGCACTTATCAAATAGCATTTTGACGAAGCAGCATGATCAAATCGCTTCATAGTTAAATTGAAGAAATACACTACAGAATTCACATCTTTTAGTAATTACACATGAATGTATATATTCAAGCTAATTTACTTTGAAATTTTAATAACAATAAAACTTCTTTCTCATACTTCATCTTGTTTTCAATCAGAAATAGTTATTTATCAAAGACATTCTTGGTCGTTACCTATAAAGAACATATTTATACATAGCTGCTAAATATATTTAAAGAAATTTATATATTGATCTCATCGTATGCATCTGTTTGTCTTTAAGATTAATTATGAAGTAAAATTTCACAAGACGATTATATTTTGTTTTTTTTTAAACTATTACTGTCAAATATTTGTTCTAAAACTTCAAATTTAAAAATAAACATTAAACACAATTGAACTTAAACACAATATATCATTTTGTATTCTTCTAGATAGTATTATGTCACTGAGAAAAATGGTATATATACAATAAAAAATTGTGAATCAATGGTAGAAAAGACAGGAAAAAAAAGAGAGGAGAAAGAGAGAGAGAGAGCAAGTAGTATAAGAATAGCACCGACATATGTTTCTGTTCAAAGAAAAAGATATGAAATAAAACAGTTAAATTAATGTTATATTAGTTATATCGATAGTAGTATTAGTAAATGGTGATATAGTTGGTGCAACCCAAAGTTTTGGTAGACCGGGTGTCTTTGGAAACATAATAACAAGAGAAAGAACAAGCCAAAAACAATAAGCCAGAAAAAATGTTCGATCAAGTACAAGTGCAACTTGTTTCCATTCATCAGCTGTTTTACTTGATCGAGCATTATCTTCGACTTTTTTTGTCATATGTCTTAAATAATCTCGAATTTCTTTTAAATCATTTTCAATTGAACGTAAATTAACACTTAATGCTGCGATAGTTTCATTTGTCATACCACTACTACCAGGCGAATTATGTTTCTGTTGTTGTTGCTGTTGTTGTCGATGAAATTCTTGAAAACGTTGTTTAAGTAATTTTAATTTTTTCGAAAATTCTTCTTCATGATAATGTGGTGTTAAAAATATTTGCTCTGGTAATAGAAGAGCACCAGGTGATGGTGGACCATACCGAGATGAAATAGTACCAGGTGGATTAGGTGGTTTCTTAGGAGCCATACAATAAATTCGAGCAAGTGTTTGAAGAAAAAGACGACGTATGTATGGAGGAACACCTTGACGTCGATCACCTCGAATGTATATATGTATGACTATAGTAGCAAGAACAGCGGTGACAGAAACAACAACCATATTCATACAATAATAATAACCAATTTGAGGAGTACCACCACCACCTGAATTAAAAAGAAAAATCTATATTCAATAATTTAATATCGTCATAGAAAAAAAACAAGTTTGATTATCTCTATGGATTTTGGCAGTTTAATTATATTTTTATGCTTCGATTAATATGAATAATATTAATATGGATTATTTTATAAATTTCCTAGCCCTGAAGTAATTAATTTATAAGAATAGATTATGAAAAAAAGTGCTCTGAGACATATAAACGCGTTTATCTATTTTCTTTGTTCAAAAAAAATATCACCATAGTTGCAAAATATAACTATCTATTTTAAGCAATCCCTTTCATTGATTAAATAAAATAATACTATTACAAATCATATTAAATGTTTAATCTCTGATTAACTATATCCTTTGAGGAATATTCTTCGCTGAAATAATTTGTCCTTAAATCTTATTTCTTTTTCTTTTATTGTGAAAAAATAAGATTTTTAGCAATGATTTATCAGACAATAATAAAAGGATCGGCATGAAAAAAACTAATATAAGATTCCATTTTTACGAATCAGAAGAAAATCATCCGTCTATATAGCTAGAATAGTTACGAGCTATACATTTGAATTTGTAACTTAATATATCAAAGAATGATTTTTATTGTCTAAGAATATATTTTCAAGAATCTCAATTATGCTTATTTCTATCTTGACTTTTATATTCTAGACAATGTCATATGGGAAAGTCTGAAACTATATATTTCCCCATTGTATCAATTTTTTTTTAATATAAAAACAAATATACTGTCTCATAGAATAATCATCAACTATTTTTCTACACAATTAAAATACTAAAACGGTTTCTAGAATGAATATATCAGTTTGATAGGAACAAAAAAATCATCTTATATAAGCATTGAAAATTGTGTAATAAAACGATAATCTATCGAAGATTTAATTTATTCTTGTCAGCTAAAGTAATGTCAATCAGAAAATGTAATTTTCAATTATTTTATATTGCAATTCGATTAGTAAATAAATGTCATGGAATGTATTAAATTATTGTATTATTATATATTAACTGGAATATATATTTTCTTAGCATAGTTCATTAAGTGTGACTACATTGATTCTCAAAACGGAAAAATAAAATCTTCGGATATATAAATCAGACTTCTTCTAGGAAAATCTTTAGAGATCTAAAAGATAAGTGTGAATTTATTTATTAAAATCCCTTAGTGTATTTGATTAATTAAGTTAAAATAATGATTGTGTCTAATTCTTTTCCTTTCGGCTCATTAATCTCAGTTATTTACCTGGTATAGATTCAGCCAGCAGGAGCAATAAGAGAAAAAGACCGGAAAAAATTGATATCGTTAATATCATTTTTGCTGGTGATTCCGGTGGAATCCAAAAAACGACCATCGTAGCTGCAGATAAAAGTAAACAAGGTAATATCAAAATATAACCATAAAGACCACCTTTTCGTTGAATAATCATTGTAAATGTTAATAATGAAAATGTATCATTATTAACCGATTTTTTTGCATCAAGTGGCATTACTCGCCATTCATTTGAATTAACATATGCTGTCATATCTATACCTTCAAGATTATCTTTAAATACAAGTTCTAATTTTGATAGATCATATGTCCATGAACGATATGTTAATGGACATTCATGCATATCATAAGGGAAATTAGTTATATCAAGAAAACAAACACTAAATTGCATTGTTGCTGGTACATATAAGATATCACCTGTATGTTGTATAACAGCAGAAATTTCACGCCAATCTTTTAAACGTTCATCAGCGTAGTTATCTAAGACAACATCCTAAAAATAAAATGTCTATTCAAATAAATGTTAATCTATGAGAAAATAAATACCGGTGTCCAAATTTGTTCTGCTGGTAAACAGACAGTTTTTAATCCACCATATTCTTCAGGTTTCCAAATTAAATTCATATCTTGCCAACCGAATGTTTTCCATGTATTTGTTTGCATTTTTTGACCAGTTGAACCAAGATCAAATAATTGTGTCAGTGTTAAACCAAATGAAACAATTAATGATTCAGATACATTCCGTATTGGACGTGCATAGATTGTTGGATAATTCGCAAGTAAATCACGTATAAGACGTTTTTCATATGTTAATCGTTTTGTTTTTGTTCCATTTGTAAGGTTTGATGATGGTGATAGTGTTGTTGTTGTTATTGAAACATATGGCTGATATTTTGATTGTTGTTGATCTTCATCATTAACAGAATTAACACCCCAAGTATCTATGAAAAAAAAACGAAAATCTTCTTACAGATTATATTTTATTTTTTATCAAATAAATCTGATAAATATAAATCTTTTCATTGAATTTTTTTCTAATCATCTTATAGTAAGAAGAACGATACTTAATATTTGTTAAATATTAATATAGTCAATATTGATACAAGCAAAATGTAACACAAAAAAAAAATTAATGTTGTTTATGAAAATAACGCAAAACTATTTTTGTTTTTAAAAACAAGGCGTATGTGTAAGTGTGAAGTAATTATTCTTTTACCTCGAGAATTTTCTTGAAGAATTTTATTTGATGATTGATCTCGTTGTTGTTGTACTTGTGATGATTGTGAAAGAACAAGAGTAATGTTGAGCATTACAAAAAATAATGTTAAACTAACAAGATATAACGGAATGGTTAAATTGTAGGATTGTGCACGACATCGTTTTTGATAATATAATGAAGATTGATTATTATTATGAATTTTTGATGATAATGATGATGATTTAACATGTGCTAAATAGCAACAATAATGACACATGTTATACGAACTATCGTCTTTTTTTATTTCTTGTTATATTATTGAACCAAGTGTTTGTTTTTATCTGAATATATATATAAGAAGAGAGGAGAAGAAAAACTTAGAAAAAAATCTCATTAAATAATTTATAATAAGATGTAATCATCCAAAGTAATTGAAAAAGTGAAGGAAAATAGATTGTTCTTGTCTATTCGAATAATATCACCTAATCTAATGTAAGAACTCTTTACTTATTTTTATGTACATCAACAACAATAATCTAAAGACCAAGAGAAAGAGGTTTTGACATTCATACGATGACGGATTTGTGCCGACGGGCAAATTTGTTTTTCCATTTTCTCTTTACACTTTCTATCTATCTATCTATCTATCTCTTTTTCTTTCTTCATCTCCTTATATATACATCATATTCTAACTACCATTATTGATAGATGCAGTAGATATAAGAATACAGAGAACAACTATGAAGGGAATAACTCTTCAGTTATGTGTCTGATTAGACTTTGTTTCTATCACGCTTTCTTTATATAAATATTATACAATAGAGAAATCAGATGAAAGTAAATATTTATAAATCTACTAAATTAATTGAAATAAAAAAAACTATATAGATTGTATCTATAATGATGAAATTTAACAAGTTGATACAAATAAATGATCTCACCTTTATATGCATGGATAATAATGATAAAAGACTTTAATATTCTTCTTATATCTACAAGATTTTTCCACTTCATGTCAGTTATAAATGATCAAGAAGCATGTCAATATACGCATGACTTCAATCAGTTTTTTATCTTTCTTGATGAAAAAAAAGTCATTGTAAATAAAAGCTTTTTAATATTTAGAAACCGGCTCAAGGAGAAAAACGCACATACATACATGTATATATATAGATATATTTCTTTTAAAAGAAATGGGATGTAGGAAATGAATTACAAAAAAGTCATTATCTTACGTTTTCCTCCTCTTACCATGTCTATTCATCAAAAGTAGTATTATATTGTTTGATAAGAAGGCTAAAATAAGATACTCATATATCTTTTTCTATAGCCTATATATCTCTGTCTCTCTATATATACACATCTAGACATCTGAATAGATATGTTAACATACAGATTGATTATACTAAAAAACAAATCGATATAGAATGATATGTTTACAAAATTTATACATATATACATATCTCTATGAATATGATAAAGATAGTGCTTCACTAATGCTTACCTCATTCTAATCGATTATGTATGTGTAAAAAAAAAGAAGAAAAAAGACGCGGCCCATCATTATGTCAAAAGATGTTGAATGTGCGCACGCATGCACTTTCAGGGATCAATTATGAATGGTTTGTCATCACTATGCACGCATAAGCATAGACAAAGACTTAAACACATGCATGCATATATATATATATTGGGAGTATGCTAGCCAGATCTTTTCGGCTCTTATATCTTTTGAGTTATTGTAGGCGATAAAAAAAAATATAAATGCTTGTAGCAATGAGAACATCAACAACAATTCCTCTGAGATCTTTAGTCGACACATCGATCGATCCGACTAAAAAAACGAGTCAAGATATGGAGATAATGCGATAACAAGACTAGAAACACGATAGGTTTTACAATTGTCATAACAATACACTCAAAATAGACAAAAAAATAATAATTTTAAAAATTACTATGAAACCATCACTATAATAGATGATTGATGAATAAATTATTATTACCATATAGTTACCACCTGGCAATCTTCATAATAACAAAAATTGTAATCTATAGTCGTAGAAGCAGTAGTTATCGAAGTGTGCGCAATAGATTTCTCTTTTTCTGTGTCCTTCAAACAACAAAGACCAGCGAGCACAACACAAAAATCGGTCGCGTTTCCTTCTTGTATGTGCGTGTATGTGTGTTCTTTTTTTTTTCTTTTTTTTCCTGATGTTCGTCGTCTTCATCAGCATCATCTTCTTCTTCTTCGGCTTCGACTTCAGCTTCTTCTTCTCCTTCTTGTATTTCTTCTTCTTCTTCTCTATTCTATTCTATTGCCATGCTAGATCTTTGCGTTTCTTCTACCACTACCATCACTACCAATTCACTCAGTCATTCACTCAGTCATTCATTCAGTCGTTCATTCACTAGTGTGCATTCCTCTTCACATCAAGCTATCCACCAACGAACAGAAATAATAAATAAAATACTCTAACTTATTCTCCTTGTTCTTCTTCTCTTTTCTTTTCTCACATCTTGAGCATTTCATGTTCTGGTGTTCTCTCTCTCTCTCTATCTTTCCCTCCCACAGTCGTTCTTATTCTATTCTATATTGTAAAATTCGCGTAATAAGTCAGTTAGAAATTAAATTATTCTAACAAAAAAACTTCGGATAAACTAGAAAAAAAACACATATAGAAGAAAAAAAAAAGAAAGAAAACGATGTTCGACTGAATCGTTTAATAGCACTGACTTAAGAAGCATCGTTTTACGTTCACTGTATTATCAATAGGGTTGGGCACAAATGGAATGGTGGGAGTGGAGGAGTAAACCCACGCATGCGCACATAAATCAAATAAAAGATGTATGTCGACTTGTATTAAGTTAGCATTTATGATCAAGAAATTGAATGATTTTTCTTCTTCTTCTTATAAGATATTGTTATAAAAAAAAATTATCGATATGATATCAACATGTGTTATGAGAATAATCATTCTTATAACAAAATTTCTATGATAATTGGTACTGATAAATAAATAGATGTGATATAACAAATGCAAAAAGAATAATAAAATAACTATCGAATTGCTAATATTTTCTTTGATAAAATTATTGAAATATATTTTATAGCAATCAAGCAATGAATTCTAACGCAATTCTATACTTGTTTCGACCGATCGCACTTTACATTCGAGAATACTTGACAAATACATCATGATTCGATAACTATAGTAATTGAAAATAGTTCTCTTATCATTATCGTTCTTCTTCGTTTTGTATTTTACTACGATCCGTACTGAAGTGTCTCTATGCGTGTGTATGATGAAACAGCATCTAACGTCTAAGTATCAAACTCAATTTGTTGCACATGATGACGGCGGCAACGATAATATAGTCACTGATTAACAACATGCAATGATAGTAAAAACTATTTGACTATGAAACTGATGTAAAGAGAATATTATTTTCTACAGATGAAACAACAATTTATGACAAATGTAAATCAATCAGTCATACTATATTCTAATAGAATCTTTAAAGATAATATAGATTCAATCAACTAGTATTCAATATTTATTGAAGATCTCTAGAATTTGTTGAAAAAATAAATCATTGCAATTCACTAATGTATTATATTAGTCAATTGTGAAAAGATTTCAATTGAATATATAGAAAATAGTTCTTAAATACTGTAAATATTCTATTTTTTCATGACATATATAGATTTTATAAGACATGACATATCAGTAAAGAATACTCGATAAAACATTTTTTTCTAGGGTATAAGTGTTTCGTCTAAATTGATCATTTCGATAAACAATTACTTATTTTAAGTGAAACTCTTCCGATTCTAATTGTTATATATATGTATATATTTATAGATAAAACTTTAGGCTATCAACTATTACATTAGTTCCGAGTTGTGTAAGCAGTTTCATTAAGTAACATCAAGTTTCACCATTTATTTCTTTTCTATTTCATAAGTATTCTTAAAATGACATTAAAAGTGCTAGCCGACAAGAAAAAAAACCGTTTTTTTCTTCTTCTTTCAATGACTATATTAAAAAATCAAACTATTATAGATCTTTTTTATTAATCAAATGTTTGTCAAAAATATTTAGATGTTTATTTCCGTTGTATATAAATTCTTTTTAAGTATACATGTTTGATTACGGAACTATTGAAAAATTCCAATCGATTGCGACATCTTATATATATGTAGTATATATTGAGGGTGATTGCTAACGGATACTGCAGAATATAAAATATGGTATAATGTTTTCATGTTTTTTCTTGATTGAAGAATGATTTGAATCATCGAAAGAAAAAAAACAAAGTGTCAAAGAAAGAAAGTCTGATAAATGCCGACAGTTCGTGAGAATAGATCAAATCAAATGGAACGTTTAACCACGTGTCCTATATGTTTGGATAAATTTCGTATTCCAAAAGTTTTACCATGTATGCATACATTTTGTTTAACACCATGTCTAACAAATTTAGTGGATCCAAGAGCACGTTCATTTCGTTGTCCAGAATGTCGTCGAGAACATCAAATACCACCAGGTGGTGTTCAATCTTTTCCTTCGAATTTAACAATGATTGGATTTCTTGAACTTCCACCACCAACAGCAATTACTGATATACCTGATCGTTGTTTTATTTGTAAAGAACAAAAATCAAGTATAATAAATTAGGTATTAATATGTACTTTATCTATGATTAATTTCTTTTTAGCATTAATTAAATGTAATGATTGTTCGAAATTTCTTTGTACGAATTGTCGTGAACCTCATTTACGTGAAGCAATTAATAATATAAATTCTTCCGTCAGTCAACTTCGTCATACATTACCAAAATTAAATGATACATTAGCTTCGTATACAAAACGAGTTAATGGTGTTACAGCTAATCATAATCAAATTCGACGAGAAATAACACAAACGATAGCTACTTTAATTGAAGAATTAAAACATCGTGAAACAGCATTATTAACTGAAACTGAAGTGTATATGCAATCACAATTAAGGTACTGGAGACAATTCATTTTTATTTACAAAATCTTTTCTTTTTTTCCAGAACATTTCGTATTCAACAAGAAACTGCTGAAGTTGAATTAGCAAGTGTAGCAAGTTTTTGCGACTCAGTAACAGCATCAATTTCACAGTAAAAAAAACACAATAAAAGTTCGATGTTCTTTAATCTGTATATATCTTTTTAAGTGGACAATTAATGAACGATACAGATATAGCAAATATCCGATCACAAACTAATCTTTATTCACAACAAGTTGGTGCTTTACGAACACAAATGCCAAATGATATGCAGAAGGTGAGCAGAGGTAATAAATAAGATTATATATATAACGTGAAATGTATCTATCTATTATCATCCAAATTAATCAGCTGCGACTTGCATTTGATAATCAAGCATCTATTTCATCATCTATACAAAATTTTGGTCAATTTGTTGATCTATCTACAGAACAACATCATCAACAACAACAACAACCACGGTTTTCTTCAGCACCATATCCATCACCTTCAACACACTACACTGGAACATCAAGAAATTCAATGAATGCACAAGAACAATCAAGACAAAATCAATGTAAGTCAATAATTAAAGATAATAGATTTACTTATTCTCTTCTTATAGATTCCCGCCCTACACAAAATTCATTCAATGGAAATATGAATAATTCATGGGCAGATCATAGTTTAACAATACCTGCTCGAAATAATGCATCACCTTTTGGAACTTCAAGAAATTCACAAACGTTACCTCGTTCAAATCCATTTTCAAGTAATAATTCTCGATCTGCTCAACGAGCATCACTTCCAGCACCAGAACCATTACCACGGCGTAATTATGTTACAAGTACGAATGCAGCACGATCACTCGAAGGAGATGATCGACCAATCTTTGGTGGTCGTGGTAATGGTGGTGGTGGTGGTGGTGGTGGTGGTGGTGGTGGTGGTGGTGGTGGTGGTGGTGGAGCTGCTATTGCTAACAGAGGAAGAGCTCGATATGGTGCTTTAGTACCAATTCATGAACAAGTACCTTTAACAACTAATTTAGAACGACGCGGTACATTTATACTTGATGAACCTAGTTTACCAAATTTACCACAATCCGGTGCACAACGACCTCGTGATACAGTTGTTATTGAAGAGCTCTATAATGTTCGACGAAAAAATCGTGCTCGAACACCCGTTGCTTTTACTGTTAACCTCAATGAGGCACGATCATCAACTTCATAAATTATTCGCAATCATAATACATATAACAATAGAGCTTTTTTTTCTCTGCTTATTAACATTTATTTTTGCTTACCAGCTAGATAAATTCTATGCATTTTGGGTGAGTTGCTCACTGTCATATATAGATATTCTATCTTTTATTTTATAAAAAAATATAATAAAAAAAATAATTGGCTTTATTGGGATATAACTGCGAGTTTTTGTTTATAATTAATTAAATCTTGTGCTTGAATTTTATTTATCTAAAAATAATCATATTAATCAATATAATTTCGTAAAATCATCAGAATCTACATACAATATTTTCATATTCTTTGACTTTATTATTTAATTCAATAATACGTTGTTTTAATTTAATATGTGTATCACTATGTTGTAATAATTGTGTATCGTTTTGTTCGAGACGTTCATATGCATTTGATAATTTCATACGTAATTCTTGATTTTCAATTGTTATTACTTGAACAATTTCATTTTTTCGTTGAAGTATTTTTTCAATTTCATTTGTTAATTGTCGTGAATATGTACGTAATTTACTTAGTATCATATTTTGATGATGAACAAGATCTTCGAGATGAGATAATGATTGTTGTCGTTCAAGTTCAAGATTTTCAATCGTTGTACGATAATCTACTTCACATTTATTTAACATAATCATTACTGTATCAATATTTTCTTCACGTGACCGTTCTAAAGTTTGTTTAACACTTTTTAACATTGTATTCTAAAAATTATCGTAGGAATTTGATAAAAAAAGAAAAATATTTTTTGTACTTCTCGTGTTAAACGATTGATTTCTTCGGTTAAATCGAGACATTGTTTTTTCGAATCTAATAATTCACTTTCAATATCATTACAACGATTTTGTGTTGAACCAAGTTGATGACGAAGTTGAAGTAAATCCTAATCAAATATTATTTTTCTCTCTCTCCTTTTCATTAATGAATATCCTTACCTGATTACTTTGTAATAGGAATTTTTCAAAATCTGATCGGATCTGCATTGTATTTGTATTAGCTTGATCACGTTCACGCATTGCTTTTTGAATTTCGAATTTAACATTATCTGTTGTCTAAAAGAAATTCTTTAAATTAATATAAAATCGAATTAAAGATGACTAACTTGACTTAAATCCATTTCTTGTCGTTGAATACGTTCCTTCCATACATCTAAATCAGCAGCTAATGAAGTTTTCTCACGAGTTAATCGATCAATTATTAATTCATACTGTGTACATTTATCCTCAATTTTCTTCATCTATAATTGATGAAAAATATTTTTTTTTATATTTCCGAATTCATCATACTTTTTCAATATTATCTTTTAATTGTTGTTGACATATTATTTCAATACTTTGTGTTTCATTCGTTACTTTTTCATTTATTTCATTAATTAATAGTTTTAATCTTTTTTGGGTTTCAATAAGTTCATGTTGTATTTGATCACGTTCTACAACTGCCTGGATAAAAATATGAATACCTAGACAACAACAAAAAAAACTAATAATTTACTTCTGCTTTTTCAAATTGACATTGTTCAGTTATAACAAGAGTTTTTTGTAATTTAGCTAATGTTTCTTGTTCTTTTGCTTCAGTCTTTTCCAGTTTCATTTGAATCTGTTGTAATTGACGTTTATTAGCTTCATTTTCTCTATAAATAAATATCTATGCAATTAGTAAAATAGTACGTTTGATTTAATTTACGTAATCATATCAACAAATTTTTCATTATGTTCAATACTATATCGATCAAATGGAAGAAGAGCTCCACAATTGAGACAATTTGTTAGTTCATTTGGTGTATGCCAAAGATTTTGATACATATTTAATTGTTCTCTATTATTATAATAGACAATATATCTCAATGTATTTATTCAATTAAAGAATCATACTTCATTTCTTTCAATTCAACTTCTAGACTACGCATTTTTCTTGTATAAACATCAACTATTCGAGTCTGAAAAAATAATAAATGTAAGTACTTTATTTTTCATGAGTATACCTCTTTATCTGTTATTTGACTTCCATCATCCATATTAATTAAACGAAGCATGTCTGATACAAAGGTACTTCGAATTTCTTCATGTAATCGATTATTTTCTTCAACCAGAGCAACAATATTCGATCGAAGTTTAGCATGATCATTCTATTTTATTCAATAAGAATACAGTTGTTTTTGTAGTATATATACAATTACTTACACGTAATGCTTCATTTTCATCATTTAGTCGATGACTAATCTCATCAGCTGCTTGTAGAAGTATATAGAAATCATTGGAACTTGGTGTATCATTAGATAACTAATAGACATATAAATATGATAATGCTTTATTTATATATTAATTATTACTTTAGGTGAACTTAATTGACGAAAAGCTGGTGAAGGAGAATCAATGTGATCTAATTGTGTAAGAAGATCACGAAGTTTATCAGCCGCTGTCAATGATTTAACTAAATTATATAAGAAAAACTTTTAATAAATAAATAATTATTATAACGAACTAGAGCCAATAGATGCTGTATTTATTGAAGAAACAACAGAGATCATTGATAAATTCTATCAATGAATTTTTTGTTCTTCTGTCAAATTTTAAACTATAAAAAATAAAAGATTATATGTATATAGACATGACATATGTTATTTTGAATGTTACCGAGGTAATGATATAATGATACAGATTATATTGATGTTGTTTCTTTTGAGTTGTATTAATTACAAGGAGATAATATTTTAATAAAAGACTTCATAAATTATTAATGATAGAAAATAGAATGAAGATGTCGCTATAAGAAATTAAATACAAATAAATAGTTCTGTTATCTTGATTCTTTTGGGCGTTAACAAAAAATATATATATTTAATCTAGAATGTAAAAACATTCTTTCTATCTTTTTTTATTATTCCCATGAGCAAAACTTATAATTAATACTACGAGATAGAAAATGATAATAATAATATAATAAAGAAAAGAAAAAGAGGAAAGAGGAAAGAAAAAGACATTACATATAAAGCCTATTGTGTTCCCGTTGGAAAGTCTTTATCGATTAAACTCCAATCGATATAACTAGCAAGACTACTTTCACCTTTCGATAATTCACTTTCATCACGTGCTGTCATATCACCACCAGCACTACTTCGTGCACTAGCTCTTGTACCACCATATGTATTTGTATGCGCACCACTAAATCGTGGATGTTGAAGTAATTGAAGATCGGCACCATATGTATTTTCATTTGTTTCAGTGACACGAGTTAAACTATATGTAGTTTCATCCATATTATCATCATCATTATCGAGTTCATCAAGACTTCCTAATGGTGTAATTGTTCTACTTAATTTTCTATTTATTGATGTATCTTGATCATCAGCTAATAATTGTTTAACACGATCATCAACTTCCCAATCGGATAAACTGATCGAACTTGAAATAAGATATATTTAATTTAAAAAGACGTGATTTATATCAATGCTTACCTGGATGGTGCACTTGATGGTCGTTGTTCTAATTCTGGTTCTTGTTGTCTTTGTGGTTGTCGTTGTTTTTGAGGGTGAACTGGAACAGGTTGTTGTAATTCTTGCATACGTTCTGAATAAGTTTTTGTTACTCGTGGTTCTGTCTTTTCATAAGGTACATAAAGACCTGGTACACGTCTTGTACCATATAAACGCATGAGTGCTTTAGGATCAGATGGATCTGATTTTGTTGTTGGTTGTGTTTCAGTATAAGTGCTATTGAGAGCACGTACACGTTGATTATATGTTGTTGGTTTATGAGATGGTGGAGATGCTTTACGTATGTTTCGTACCAGCTTTGTATGAGTTTGATTATTTTTTGATGAAGCAGGGATTGAACCTCGTTTATGACCAAGATTAGCTGGAGATGATACTGGTCGTTTTCTTGCCATATTACTACGAGCTGGTGGTGGACCTTTTTGTTTTGCCTAAATAATTTATAAATTCATACTCAATAGAAACATGTATATATATATATCAGTTCAGACCTGAACAATAGCTTTGCCCATTGGTGTCATTGGTCGAGATCTAGTTGATGATGCTGATGATGGTCGTGGTAATTGTGAAGATGAAGTTGAATAATGACTTGCATTTTGATTATAATTCGATGTATTAGCTGACATTGGTCTTGATGGTAATCGTGCAGAATAACCACTACCTATATCATCATCATTGTCATTCAAATCAAGATCATATGTACGATTAATAAGTCCATCAGCACGTGCTAGTTCAACTACAGTTGATGTAAAACTTGATTCTAATGCTTCAAGTTGAAATTCATCTAAAGTGTGTGTTTGTGGTACAGATTCACCATGAAGAACAGCATCAGCAAAACGAAGAGCATTTTCATCACGTGCACGTGATAATATTTGTTGTTGTCGTTGACGAGCTTCACGATGACGATCAGCAATAGTGGGTGATGCAGCTTTACGTGGTGTACCGGCTGTTGAATGCGCTGATGTATGACTGACAGTTCTACGTGGTGAAAATGGATCACGAGGTGTCGTAGTTTTAATTGATATACGACGTTCACTAGAAACTTGTTTACGTGGTGAACGAGGTGTAGTTGAACGAACTGAAATAGGATCAACTATGCGTGAACTAGCATCAGAGGTTGGTTCTGTGGAACGAGGTTGACGTATAAGATATTCAAGAGGAAAATCCTGGAGATAGAACAAGTATAGAAAAATATTCAATTCAATTCACTTATATACATACATTTTCATCTGGTTCGTATGTTTGTATATTTGGTTCATATGAAACTCTTCTTTGAGAACGATCACCATTGCCATTACCAAATGCAAGCTGTTCTGCTTGTTTTTCTTCTTGTTCTCGTTGTCGTCGACGATGTAAAATAAGCTCACTTTTATGTTGTAAATCATCAGCATTATAAAAACCATTAGTTTGTTGAGAGGCTTGCATATTTTGTTGATCAAAACCTAATGGATAATACGGTTGTTGTTGTTGTTGTTGCTGTAACACTTGTGCGTGCTGTTGATCAAACCCTAATGGATAGTACGGTTGCTGTTGTTGAAATACTTGTTCATGTTGTCTATCAAAACCAATAGGATAGACTGCTGGTGGCATTTCATTTATATTATTATTCATAGGTATTTGCGGTGGTACTTGCTGGTATTGTTGCTGTTGTTGCTGCTGCTGCTGTAGTTGACGTAGTCGAAGTTGTTCTCGTTCAGCTTGATCTCGTTCAATTTGAGCAAGTAATGCATCAGCATGCGTACCAGCAATATCAGTGACATTAACAAATTTTCTTTCATCACCATCACCACCACGTCCATATTGTAAATCATATAAAACTTGATGAGCTGGTAAATCAGTCATAGTAGATCGTTCGCGTCGACGTGCTTCAAGTGCCTGTTGTTGAATTTGACGAGCTGCAGAATAATGAGCTTCAGCTGATGTAAAATTGACACCAGTAGCGTCACGTAATAACGACTAGAATCAATATAGATAAATCTTCGTCTGTTTTTTATTGAAAAGAAAATATAACTTACTTGAAAAAGACCTGGTTCAATAATAAAACCATCTTGTCGAGGTACTTCAGCTTGAATACCAGCATCAACCTTTGTATCTGATGATGTTGAAACAATATTAGGTGCCGGCATTGGTATTTGTAAATCATTGTTAGTATGTGTTCGAGGATGTGGACGCATTTGTAATAGTTGAAGACGAGGTCGATTATGATCAGTAAATTGATGCATTATATTTTGCACATAGGCTAACTTTTGTTGATCAGCTCGTGTTGCTTGTGGAGTAAGTGATACTGGTGGAGGTAGTTGTGGAGCTAAATGAAGCATTGGTATTGGATATGCAGGACGTGGTGCGGATGAAACATAAACGGGTCTTGTTGGATAAACAGTAACTGGTGGTGGTGGTTGTGGTGGCATTGGAAATCGAGATTGTGTAAACATAGGCGCAGAAGTCATTACTGGACCTCCAAGACGAAGAAGTGGTAAACGTAGCGACGAAGTATATTGAATAGGTGCAGGTACTCGAACTTGATCATACACTGGTTGTTGCTGAATTTGTGGAAATGGTTGTTGTTGTTGTTGTTGATGATGATGATATTGTTGTCGATCTCGAGAAGATGAACGGTGACTGTATGGATCTCGAGTTGGGGATCGACGACGATGAGACTCTCGAGTAGGTGATCGACGACTGTAAGGATCTCGAGTTGGAGATTGACGACTTGGTGGATCTTGAAGTGGTGGTGGATAATGACCATGAGGAGATTGTATTGAAGTTATTGTTCTGTTTGTATCTAGATGTTAAAACACATATATATTGACTTAAATCAGATTTAAAACTATATTACCTGGAATGATGTATTTATTTCTCTCTTCTTGTTCAAGTCTCGAAGCTAAATATGGGTCAGAATCATCAAGAAAACGTCGATCACTAAATGATTGTCGAACTGGCTGCTGTTGTTGTTGTTGTTGAAAACCATTCGATGTTGGTGGTGACATTTGTGGTAATGGACTTGCTTGTTGATGATATATTTGTTGTTGATTATTGAATTCTCTATATTCATTAGGAAAATCACGTAAATCATACGTAGGTGTTTCATCACCACCAGTTTCACGTGATAATGCACGAAAATCTCGACTACGACCAAAATCTCCATTACCACCATCATTACTAAATATTGGTAATGACATACTTTCATCTAATGAATTTTTTCGAAATGAAAGATCACGTCGACGAGGACTAGATGCTAATTCACTATGTGTACCAATACCATCTTCATCATCATTTTTTGTTACATCTGTTAAATCTGTATCATTATCTGCTTGATCATTATTATATCTATTTTGTTGTTCATGTTGTTTAACAATCATTTCATAACGTTGTTGATCACTAATTAATGAACTTGCCGCAAGAAATTGTGCTGAAGTTGATATACGCATACCAGCTGTTTGTGTTTGATCAGTAGTCGTTGAAAAACCACGATTAGCCCAACCTGCCATCCAAATACTACGACGAGCTGCATCAGAATAAGGTTCATCAAATTGTCGAACATGTGATCGTGATGGGTCATCTGAACGTCCATCCCATTCCATCGATGGATTTTCATTAGTATTTGATTCAACATTATTATTATTAGTATTAGCATTATCAAAATTATAAACATTACGTCGATGTTGTTTTTCAAGTGAAACAACACCTGGTGGTTGTTGTGTTAAAGGTGTTTGAACAAGACTTCCAATAGTCATATTATTTACATTTGTTGGTATTTGTTGAAACATCGTTTGTTGTGTATCATTTGGTAATATACGAACAGGAAAAACAACATATTCATGTGGTGGAACAAATAATGGTGTTTGTTTAAGTAAATATCGTTTATCAAGACTTGTTGGTAATTCTAATTCACGTAATTGAGCACTCATTGTTTGTACTAAAGGAATAGATGTACTATCATATTTCGTATGATCATTATTTAATTCTTGTTTTTTAATATTCGTTAACGATGATGTATCAAGAAGAAGTGGAATAAGCATTGTCATAAATTCACCATATTCAACACATGTTTCAAACCATTTTGGTTTAAAATCAAATATTGGTTCTTGATGATGATGTTGATCAGATCTAGAAGAAGAAAAAACAAGAATAGTAGACTCGTTTTCGTTAAATAAATAATCTTTCTCTTACATATCATTTAAATAATGTGTAATAATATCTCCTTGTACATCTTGAATAATAATTGTTTCTAAAAATTCTTCATATAATCGAATATATTGTGGATTAATTTGCATCCATTTAGCTTTTAATTTCTCAACAATTAATAGAATTTCAGCATTATTATCTGTATCATTATCTCCATATTGTCTTGAAATAATTAATGTTGCTAATGCTCTCATTAATTGTTCGGATGGTGTTAAATCAAAGAAAAGATTTAATACAATGCGTAATAAATTCATTTCATCCGATATTAAACAACGAAATGAAAGAAGTATTGTTGCATAACTTATTATTTGCCATGAAAGTTTATCAGATGTATCAATTAATTCTGTTTTATTACGTATATAATTACGTATAGTTAATGATAAACGATCACGTGTATCTAATAAAAATAATATAATACAAAAATCACGAAAATAAATAAGTATTCTATCAGGTATATTAGGTAATTTATGAAAACGTAATGATTTAAGTAGAATTTTTATTGAATGAAAACTATCATTCGATGTTGATGTTTGTTGTTTATTACGTCTATTATTATTTGTTACGGTTAAATAATCTAAATACCATTTAAGACATGATAATTGTATACGACTAGCTGATAATAATTGTATAAATATATGTATTGTTCGATAATAAATTAAACGTATATGTGTTTCATATTTACATGTTATATCATATTTCTCATCATCATATGTATTTAATATTGATGAATAAATCGGTGGACATGGTAAATAATATTTTGATGAAATAAATATTGGTATTAATGTAAATAAATAGATCATAATAGCATTTAGACGTTTTAGTAACATTTCAGTTAATGGTACTTGTAAAAGTGTTGAACAAAGAAGAAATTGTTCTAATGTTGAAGATAAATTTTTTATAAATGAAAGTATTTCATCTTGTTTATATGAACGTTTAAGTATGGATTTAAGATTATCGATTTGAAGATATTCACATAATTTTGTATAGAGTAATGCATCAACTGTAATCGTATTGAAAGGAGAATAGATTTGTGATGAACGATTTGTTGGTTTAGGTGAATCATATAGCCCATTATGAGGTGGTAAAACAGATGCTAAACATAATGCTGTTCGCCAATCACCAGCAAGTTTAGCAAAGAATCTAAATAAATAAGATGAATTAAGAATATAAATTCAAGAGGAAAACAGCGGACTTCAAGATTTTAAAGACTTCAAAGGACTTCCAGGACTTCATGAGACTACATGCATGAAGTCTCTGTTGTTTACCCCTTGTATAAATTATACTTACACAGCTTCATTTGGTGATTGTCCAAGTATAAATAATTCAAGTACTTTTAATGGTTGCCAAAATTTACTTAACTTTTGTTGTTCAATAGCTAAATTTAAACGATTTCGATCTATATAGATCATTCGATATTTCATTTGTTCATTTGATTTTTGTTTTGTTTTAAATAGATTTGGCAATGGACATGCTGAATCAACTGAATAAATAAATAATTGTTGATCTTGATTATTATTATTATCATTTGTTATCATTGAACGAGCCATAAAACGAGCTAATGTACGTAAAACAGATCGTAAAGCATGACCAGGCATACCAAAATATGTTCGAGTATCAATATATTGAAATAAATTCGAACTAAATAAATCAAGTGGAAGACATGATGATAGAAGAGATGTTTCACGTCGTAAAGCAACATTAAGTATACAAATTGCATCACGAATATTATATTGTTCAAGTAAACTATAGAGAATACGATGAAGTACAAGTGCTTTCCGTGCTTCTGTTGGTGGTTTTCCACGACGATATGTACGTGCTGATTGTGGTTGTTCAATTGAATTTGATGTTCGACGACGTTGTTTTCGACGTTCATTTAATGTTGAATAACCTTTTCTATTTAATGGATGATCAACAGATGTTAAAATAGGTGGAAAAAGATCGTTTAAATCAATTTGATGACCATAGGATAATAAACGAGTCGTATTTAATGATGGATATGATTGAAGTATTGATTGAATAAAAAGACGAATAGTTGTTAAATATTTTGAAAGATTTTTTTTATCTCGGCGAATTTTTTTTTCAATCGATGACCATAATGTATACCATGAACGAAGAAGTGTTAAACGATTATAATATGAATTTTCCACCTTAAATATCAAAAAAAAAGGATCTATTAATTACTAAAAATAGTTCAAATAAATAACCTGTAAATTCTGTTGTTGATTAGGTAAATTTGGTGATAAAAATTCATCTAAATTAATATTTGTTCCTTGTAATAATTCTAATTGTTTAACTCCTTTACAAAGTTGAAAATTCTTTATTTCTTCATGAGGATATCCAATCGCTTTTTGTCTTCGACATAATTCAAATGTATTAAATTTCGTTGGTAAATATAAAACAGTTTGTAACCATCGTTCAATAATACATAAAATACATAATTGTAATAATTCCGGATCATTAACAATCGTTGTTTGTTGTTGAAATATATTTATAAATAATGGAATAAATTTTGTTAAACATGATATATGTAAAAATGTTAAAGAACCAAATGTTGATGATAAAACAAGATTTGCTAAACAATGAGATAATTGAATAGGTGTTAGAATATCACGATTATCCGATGATAGAAGTACTGTTTGTGTCGTACGTTCAAGACTTGCACAAATGTCATGTTGTACACGTTCGGAGGATGTTAGAAGAAGATGATAAGCAGAAAAAATATCATCTAATGATAATTGAGGTAAATCATCGATTGGTAATGAAGTTAAACTTCCATATTTCGATAATGAATGCAAATTACCACCACCACCACCACCTCCTATACTTTCGGTATCTAGACGATCAGCTGTTTTGGGAAGATCATCAAATGATCTAAATAATTTAACAAAAAAAAGTCATATTCAAATCATCTGTTTCAAAATTACCTTGCTTTATGAATAAATATTGACTGTTGGTCTTGCTGTTGATTTATATCAAGTAAATATAAATAAAGTAATGGATCATAAAATCTTCTATCACGAATTTTATTTGAATAAGTTATACGTGCTAAACGATAACCATCACTACAATAAATCAATGGTTTATTTGAATGAATAGTTAATGAAAATTTTTGTTGTTTTGTTTTATCATCATTTGAAAATGGTACAATTGATCTCATAAATGAATCGGAACCTAAATGATTTGTTGCTTCACTATCTTGACCAATTAATGGATGAATGATAATAAATTGTAATGGTCCTTGTGCTATACATTCACCTTGTGTTAGTAAATTTATTTGTGAACCAAAACGTTGAAGAAAAAAAAGTGCACCACGATTAGTTATACCAATTAGAAATTGATCATCATAACTCCAGATTAAATCAGAAATAAATATTTGTTGTGGATTTGATGTTGTTGTTAAAGAACAATTAATAGGCATAAATTTTGAAAATGTTAACGATGTTAATGAAATAAAAAGTATATTTGTTGATAAACTAATTGCTAATATAGGTAATGAATGAGCAAAACGAATAAGAACTGCTGAAGAAGAAGAAGATATATTTATTGGTATTTGAATTGTTTCAAATGAATAGGATATTGTTTGTTCAGCATAGATTGTTGATTTCCAATCAATATCAAGACGATTGAGTTGAATATAACCTGATTGATCAGTAAATACAAATGCACAAATAATTGAAGAATTTTCTGAATGAAAAAAAACATCATTTGATATTTGATGTTTATCATCGTTCATAGTATTTAATTGTTCATTCGTTAAACTTATTTCATACCAAATACCATGTTCATCTGTTGAACGATTTGCTAAAGTTGAACATATTGGACTTTTATGATGCATTCGTGTAGGAATTAATTGTGAATTATTTGATTTAATCCAAAGAAATATTCGACATGGTTGTCGTAAAATAAGAATAACTTGTTCACCATTATTACTTATAAATATATATGGTGTTGTTTTAATTGCTTGTGTAGCAACTGAACATGATGGAATTGTTCGAATTAATTTATCTTTATTCCATAGAGTTATTTCATAATTTTGTGAAAGAAATCCACATAATTGACCATTATTTGATAAACAATGAGCAAGAGATGCTTTCGAAATATTAATTATTGTTTTATTTGATAAATGTTCAATTTTACCATTTGTTGAATTAACAGATTCAAGTTTTTTATGTTCATTATAACATAAAAGTTCATTATCATTCAGAGAATAAAAATGTGACCATGGTTTATCACGTTTTAAAATAACATTTTTCTCAATCGTTAATTCAACTTTCATTTTTAATCTAAATTATAAATATAGAACGAAGTGAATCAACATATTAGATACTATTCTTTATGACAAATCGTTTATTCATACAACGAGTCATACTAGTTTATATACATCGATTGGTTCCATTGATACCATAACTGTTGATGTTGCCATAGTTCATACAAGCGAATTTTATCTTAAATTTAATCAGTTCAATCAACAGATGTCGCACAGTAATTGTAGCATTTGAATGAATAATTTTGTACATTTCTTTTTTGAGATAGCAATTCTTTAATCAAACGCCATAAAACAATTGAAAATCTTGCTGTCCTTTGTTGCTCCTTACTCTGCATTACAAGCAGGTGAGCATTTGGGTACCCATAATAATGCATTACCCAAACACTCGGTTTTCATCAGTCCACGTCACTTCTCCCGATTGACACCTCTCCACCTCTCCACCTTCAGTAATCTGAGCAAATAAGACGCACATTTGAAGTCTTCACATCGAAATACCTCGAGAAATGTGTTTCTGACCTTGCGGACATACAAGCAAGCAATCAGGCAATGTATGTTTACTGGGCTCTTCTCTATGAGAAAGAGAAATTTATTCATATCCTCCTTTCTGAATCTTGAGTAATCTTCAAAGTTTGTTTTCTTTGCATTTATCTTGCTAATGATCAAATAAATGTTATTGCACATAAAATGTATTATATACGATAAAAAAAAACACTAAACTATATTAATATGTTTCTTTTTTGCTTTCCCAAAATCATTCTACACACATATAATCTTCTTGCTTCTTTTTCTCGTTCATTCTAATAATAAGCAAACAAAAATGAGAAAAAAAAATGATAAGAGTTTGAGTAAAATAGTACACAGAATAAGCAAAAAAAAAGCGGAACCAATTAACCACAAACAAAAAATGCACACGCACAGATATATATATAGAGAGAGCGAAAAGACTGAGATTAAATGTAGTTTGTCTTGACTAATGAGCCGGCGTTGGAATCATTGATGTTGAAGGTGATGAGATTGCCGATGTTGTATGATAACTATAACTTGAATGTGGTTGTTGATTAAATAACCAATGAGTAAAATCATCATAATCATAAGCATTATGTATTTCTCGGCCATTACGATCTTTATATGGTTTCATCTTACGACAACAAAATTCAGCTTGTTCGGTTGGTAAATTCTAGAAATTAAAATATAGACGAAATTATCAAAATTAAATCGAATAAAAGACAAAAACGTACAGCATAAAGTTCATCACGTGTTATATATGGACGTTCAGAATTTTCTGTTAAACTCTTAAATGCTAAAACAACATCATCAATCGAAGAAACATTTTCAGTTTCTCGACTAATCATGAATGTCATGTAATCTGCTAATGTAACTGTATCCGTTCTAGAAAGAGAGAAAAAAGATATAACTACTACTGAAAAAGAAATGCTTAAATAAACAAACCTATTTGGATCAACAATATCGAGAATACTTTCAAATTGTTCATCACGTTGATTATCATCCACAGTTGGTAAATCATATCCCAACGCACGTAAACATGATTTAAAATCTTGATGATTAAGTCGTCCCAACTTATCTTTATCAAAATGTCTAAACATCATAGAAAATTCTCGTACTTGATCTTCACTAACACCACTATGTTTCATTGCAGCTAATTGTTGTTCAAGATTATGTTGCATACGCATTCCTAATTGATCTAATTGATCATATGCTTGAGCAAGATTAAGTGCAGAATATTCTGTATAACGATTATCAAGTATAAGACGACGTTCAAGTTCTGTTGCAAGATCTTCAAGTTTCTTCAATTTCTGTCGTTGTTGTCGAAGTTCATCAACTTTTTGCTACAAATAAAATAAATTTATAGAAAATAAATCATTTTTTGATGTTTTTACTTTAATTGTTTGAAGTTGTTGTTCAAGATTACCATCAGCATTCATCATGGATGATCTAAAAGAAATGAATATTAAAACATTGATTAGTAAAAAAAAGGAAATTTAAAACATACTCAATGCCACGTAACCATGTATGGAAAGCATTAGCATATTCAGCAAAATGTTGTCGTAATTTATCATTTTCTTCTTGACGTTTCTTTTCTAATTGAAGATCATTATCACGATCCTTTAAAAATAAACGAAATTTTTTATATCAAAACTAAAATATTTCCATACTCGAATTAATTTTTCTAAACTTTTCCATGTATCAAAAAGTGTTTCCATAGTAAACCATGTATATGGATTAGCAGCCATATTTAATGATTTAATACTATCATCAGATGCTTTAAGTTCATCAAAATCATAACGAGCTTCTTCAAGAACAGTTTTAAATCGATCATGAGCATCAATAAGAGCCTTAAAAAGTAAACAAAAGTTCAGTTTTTTTCGTTTTATTAAATAATTCTAAATAGCATACACGAATTTCTTCTAATGAATTGCATTTAACGGGATCTGTAAGATCTTCTTCAGCATTTTCAAACCATGAATTAAATGCCGATGCTTTCTTAGCAAAACGTAAAAATAATTCTTCAATATTACGAAAACGATCTTCAGCTTTTTTCAATTTTTCACGTCGTAATCCACTTGTTTGCAATAATTTTTGCCAACTAGAAAAGAAAAACGAAAAATCATTTATTTATTTTTTGTTATTATTCATCTCACTTAGTTAAAACAAGATCATAACGTGTTTGAATTTTTTCATTTTGTTCCGATAATGTTTGACCTTGATTAGCGGATAATAACTCTTCTTTAAGATCAGTTACTGAACGAATGCCTTCATGTTCAAAATTACTTAATCCAGCTTCGAATGTTTCATGACGTGTAAGTAAATTTTGTACAGATAAAAGATTATGACCCAAATCATCAGTACGTAATTGATGAAGTTTTTCGCCAATCCAACTTTCGACTACATCAGCTTTCCACATAAATTGAAGAAGTGAAGCATTTTCTTGTAAACGTCTCTTATGTTGACTAGCATCAGCTTCTAAACGTTTCAATGCTTCTTGTAAATATTTTATGCGATCTTCGATTTGTGGTGATAAATGATTATTTTGTTCAACTAATTTTTGTCCTTGTTGTAAAATTTCTTGACAACGTTCTTTTTGTATAAGAAAATCAGATTCAAATGATTCATGTTTCTTTTGTAAAGCTTGTACAGCAACTAATGTTGCACCAATATCGGGATTATTCATAATGTGTAAACGTTCTTTAATCCATGCATTTTCTTCATCTAGATTTGATGCCCAATTATGATATGTTAATGATTCATCAAGTCTCTTTGTTCGATCATCTGTTGCTTGTCTTAATGTATCCCAATGATGTTGTAAATCTTTAGATTTACGTTCAATATCAGAATTTCCAACTTCTTGAGTTAATTGTGAAGCTAATTGTTGAAGATTTGAAACATTTGGTTCATGTGATCCTAGATCAACTTCGAAACGTTTATGTTTACGACGTAAATTTTGACTTTGATTAAAATCACGTCCATAATCATCACTTGTAACAAGTAATTTTTTTTCGCTAGAAAACAAAACCCAAAAAATGTAATTAAATAAAAAAATGAAATAAATATATACCGTATTTGTGCTTCTTCATCTTCGAGATCACGAATAAATTGATGAACAGTTGAAGCTTCTTGTAAACGTTGTCGACGAGTATCAGCTTGATTACGAACTCTAAACAATCATAATGAAATAAATGAAATATATTTTAAAGAAAACAAACTTTTGAAAACGATCATTGATGGTATTTCGTGTTTCTTTGATATTTTCAACATCGAACATATTATTTTCAATAAATTCATCACCAGTTTTATTCAAATCAACAATTGCACTCTAAAAAAGAAAATATAGTTTTAATCAAAATTATCTCTTTTAAATTATTACCTCATGATTAGCAATATCATTTTCAAGTAATTGTTGTTTTTTAAGCATATTTTGTACAGATGTTAAATCTCGTCCAACATCATCATTAGCTAATTGATTTTCAATCTAAATAAAAAATTTTCATTAATATTCGAATTTAAACAGAAAAAAACTACGACTTACTTCACCAAGCCAAAATTCAACATCTTTAACTCCAGCATTGAATGTTTGTTGTCGTGAAGCTTCTTTTAATTTCAAACTTTTATCTGAAGATTTTTGTACAAGAAATTCCCATTGTTCAATGATTTGTTGTAAACGATCATCAACTGTTGTTTCAAGACCAGCGCATTTACGTGAATCAATTAAACCTTTGCCCATGCCAATAATTGATTGAATACGATCGGTATTCGCTGCTAATTCAGCAACAAATGCTTGATGTTTTTGACTTTTACTCTATAAACATTTGATAAATATTTTAGAATTTATATAAATATATTCCTTCATCGCATGCTAGATTGATGAAATCATGCAATAAAAAAAAGGCTATCACACACAAAAAAATACACGCTCATCCAAAGTGGTAAATAATTCTTTAAGTAATTTTGATTCGATGCATCAGAACAGACACATACAAACACGATACTCACTTGTATTTTCTTTGCCTACATACATATATATATACGTTTTTACAAATGTTAATTTAATTTATTTTTTTTTGTAGACTATCGCTAACCTGGCGAATGAATTCTAGGGAATAGATTGTTGTTTACCTGTAAATTTTGTGTTTCTTTAACGGGTTCATCAGATGCAGCAGTTAATTTATCAGCAATCCAAGCTTCAATTTCTTCGGCATCACGTGAAAAATCTTGTAATGTTTGAGATTCACCAAGACGTGAACGATATTCCATCATTGCTTGACGAAGACGTGTCCATCGATCAAGTACACGTTGTAAACGATCATCAATACCAGTTTTTTCATAATGATCTTGAGATATTAATTGACCAGCAAATTGTTTTAAATTATTAATTTTATCTTCCTAGAAATAAATATTCATACATAGATCGAATAATTATCGTTTAAATTCTTACTTGAGCTTTAATTGCTTTATCAAAATCTTCATGTCGTTTAATAGCTGCTTCAACAACTTCAACAGCTTCATCTTTCAAAGCTTTATCTCGACTTTCCATCCATGTTTCAGCTGTATCACAATCACGATAAAACAATTGAAGTTCTAAAATAAACAACGAAGTTTATTTTTCTTTATCTAGCTATATTTTTCTTACCAAGACATTCATCTAATCTATCTTGTCGTTCTTTCCAAGCACTAAATAGAACATATTTGTTTTTTTTATCTAATTAAATAAATAAATAAATTACGTTTCAAGTTGTTGTCGAATATCATCCATTTCTTGTAATTTTTGTTTAATATCTTCACTTGCAAAATGTTCAGCATTAATAAGATCATTACCAAAATCTTCAAATGCTTGAAATGCACCTGAACGTGCATCGATTTCTGAACGATGTTCATGATGACGTTCAAGTAATGCTTCAGCACCTGGAACATCACGTGCAAGTTCATCCGATGAAATTTGTTGTATAATTGATTTAATAACAGCAGCTAAATCTCGAAAATCTGTTAAAAATTTTTGATAATCATAATCATCTAATAATTTCGCCTAGACAAAAAACAAAGAGAATCAATATTATAAGTGGAAAAAATTTATTATCATACTTTATGTAAATCAGCTTTTGATGTTAAATCAGTCCATTGATTTTGAATAACTTGTTGTTTTTGTATAATAACTTCTGCTTGTTCAGGATGTGTATTGATTAAACGTTTTGTAAGATCATCTAGAAGAAAAAATAAATTAGCAAATAATTATTTTTTTTAGTTTTAACAAACCAAGTTCACGTATTTTATCTCCAAGTGCATTAAGATCACGTTCGTAGGCTTCATGTTTTTTCTGTAAACGTTTAACACTACGTAAATCTTGTCCAAGTTCATCTGGATCAAGTTGTTCAAATTTTTCACTGATCCAATCTTGAGCTTCTTCAGCATCACGTGTAAAACGTTGAACTTCATATGCTGATAATAATTGTTGTTCACGTTCTTCAGCATTCTTTTTCAGATCATCCCATTTACGATTTAAATTATTAATATCAATTTGTATTTTAAGTGCAGCATCTGTACGACCCAATTGAAGAAGTTTTTCCGCAATGGAATTTAAACGAACAAGACGTAATTCATTTGTACGTAATTCTTTTTGAAATTCATCAAAACGACGTTGAAGTTCTTCAACATCATCAGGACCTTTACCAAGCGATTCTTCCGATGCAATACGTTCTTTATCATTGATCCAAACAACAAGATCAGCAGCTTCACGCATTAATTTATACGCATCCGAAGCTTCAGCTAAAAAAGAAGAAAAATTCATCAATGTAAAACTAGTTTCAATATCTTACCAAGTTTTTCTAATCTTTGTTGACATATATTTAATAGATTTGCATATTGTTTTTCAATTTGTTGTTGTCGTGAACTGACTGTATATTCATCGAGACGTTCTTGTTCATTTATTGATATTGGTTCTTTTTCAATTTTCTTTAAATATGTTGCTGGAACAAAACCTTGTCGATCATTAAGTTCAACTTTCCACCAATCTTTATTTGAATTATTAAGTAACATAAGTGTATCACCTTTTTTCATTGAAATTTCTCGTGGAGTTTTTTCAGCATAATCATAAAGACTTAAAACTTTTTGTCGTTGACCTGTTAAGACATCATCGGATACAAGTGGTTTTTCAGGTTGATGGCATTTTTGTGCTTTTTGACGAAGATCTTCTAATTCAGTTTGTTCAAATGCTTTGATATCATTAAATAATTGTTGATGTTTTTTATATAATGCATTACATGAATCTTCATCACGACCATAATCAGTCGATTGAGCAACTGGTTCTTTTTCACTAAAAGAAATATATATGATGATGATGATTAATAAATTCAATTCTAACTTACTGAATCCATGATTCAACTTCTTTTGCATCACTAAAATATTGTTGTGCTTGTAATGAATCTTCTAAATCATGTTTTCTTTGTACGGATACTTCTTTTAAATTTTGCCATTTTGATTGTAAATTAACAATATGTTTTTTTATTTCAGCCGATGCAAAATGACCTATTTAAATAAAGTAATTAAGTCAATTTTGTTTCAATCATTTCTATGATCTTACCTTGATTTATCATATCTTCTCCTTCATTACAAACAGTGCGTATTTGTGATTCATGGCTTTGTAATTCTCCCATTAAACCTTGATGTTTTCTTAATAGATTTTGTACACCAATTAAATCTCGGCCACGATTTGTTGACATAATACTTGGTTCTTTTTCTCTAAAAATATTTTTATTAAATAGATAATTTATTTTTGGTGAATCTTTTTCCTACCTAATCCATGCTTCTTCATCTTCAATATTATGTAATAAACGTTGAAATTCAGCTGATGCAGTTAATTTTTCTTTTTTCTGTTGTAATGGATCTAATAATGATTGAAAACGTGTAACAAGTTGTATTTGTTTTTTAAGAATATTATTCGAATCAAAATGACCAATTTGTTGAAAATGTTCAGCATCTTTTGATAATTGATCAATTCGATCTTTTTTTAATGAAAATTCATTTTCTAATAATTGTTGTTTTTTTTGTAAATTTTGTACTGATGTCATATCTTTGCCATAATCATCATTTGTTAATGTATTTTCAACATCATTTACCCACATATCAATTTCTTCTAAGCCACGCATATATGTTTGTCCATCCGTAGCTTCTTTTAATCGATCGGATTTTTCATTAGCTGCTTCAACTAATTTATTTAATATATCCTCTAATTCAGTTAGATGTTGATTAATATTTTGTGTTTGACCATGTTCTTCATCAATTAATTTTTGTCCGGTTAAGATAACTGCATCCATTTTTGGTTGATAGGCAGCTAATTCATTTAAAAATTGTTGATGTTTTTGACATTTTATATTTATATTTGCTGTATCTAAATAATCTCGTGTTAATGCCATTTTTAATTTTTCTTTTGCCCATAATTTTAATTCATCACAATCACGTTCAAATGTATAATAATTAAGTGTATTTTGTAATAAACGACGTTTGGTATTAATTTTTTCTAATAAACTAATACGAGATTGATAAAGTAAATCAAGTTTTTCTTGAATTAAATCCGAATTATAATGACCAGCGTTAAGAAGATCACGACCAAATTCATCGAGAGCTTTGCCTACAAAAAGAAATTCATAGATATGTAATAGGAGAGAAGAATAACATCAAAGACATATTTATAAGTTTGACTTTCTATACTACTTAATAAATTATACATTTCCGAGATAGTCTGATATTCATTAATTACTAGAGAAAAACAATCGCTTATTCCTTAGAAATATTGCTACAGTGTCAGTTATTTGTTTATGAATTAAGATAGAATAATAAACATTAAACCATGAGAATCGAACACATGTTCTCAAAGAACTAATCTTGCGTACCTTTTTCTTCTTGTGCTTGAAGTAATTTTTCAAAATCATCATATTTTTTAATTAGACCTTCGCAATCATCTAATGTTTGACATGAATCAATATCATTGATATTTTGTACTAAATATTGATCTTGTTTTTGTATCCATGTTAATGCCTGATCAATATCACGTAAAAATAATTGTAAATGCATACAATCTTGTAATAACATTAAACGTTGTGACCATAAATGATCTAATTTTGTTTGTTGTCCAAGTAATTCTTGTAATTTTAATTCAATATCATTTTTAGCATAATGATCTTGTTGAATTAAATCATTTCCAATACGTTGTACATTAGCAAAACTATCTTTACGTGCATCAATTTCACCTTTAAATTCTGAATGACGTTCAACTAAGGCTTCAGCACCTGAAACATCTTTAGCTAATTCATCTGATGATAAATGTGCTTCTATATCTAATGCCCATGACATTAAGTCACGAAATTCAGATAAAAAATGATGTAAACGAAATGATTCATTTAAAACTGTTTTTCGTTCATCCGACTAGAAAAAAAATATATATTTTATTCTTGTATATAAATAAAAAAAAGTATTTACTTTTGTACGTAAACCATCCCATGCTTGTATCATATCAGCTAAACGTTTTTCAATTTGTTCAGCACCTTCTGGTACATCTTGTTGGATACGTGCACCATCTTTACGTAAATTTTCGACTTTTTCTTGTAAAACTGATATATCTCGTTCAACATTATCATGTTTACGTTGAAGATTTTGTACACTTTGTAAATCTTTACCAAAATCATCCGATAAAACAAATGTTTCCTATTAAAAATAGAACAAAAAAAATGATTTTTTTTTTCTTAATACAAAAATTTACTTTATCACGCATCCAAAAGATAAATTCATCACAATCTCGAGAGAATTGTTCTAATTTACGTGCTAATTGAAGGCGAGCTGATTTTTCTTGTAATCGTTTTAAAAGTAAATCCCATAAACGATGAATTTCATTGAGACGAGCCTAAAATAAAATTATAAAAGTTAAAGAAATAATGATTTTTTTTCTCTTTAACCTGAATAGCATTTGTTGCAAAATGACCACGACTTATTTTAGCTGCACCTTCTTCATCAAGTCGTACAACAGCATTATGATGTGCTGCAACTTCTTCTTCGAATGCTTCATGTTTTTGAATTTTTACTTGAACACTTGTTGTATCGCGATATGTATCATCATGTGTACATAATTGTATTTTTTCATTAATCCACATTTCAAGTTCATCGGCATCACGTTTAAAATATTGATATTCTCGTGAATCTTCTAATTTATCGCGACGATATTTAGCTGCTTCTTTAAAATGTGCAAAACGAGTAAGAACTTGTTCACGTCTTGCTTGAATATCTTCAGCTGTTTCAAGAACTTGAATTTCTCGACCATCGACAACATCACCCAAGTCAGCCATCTATCACAAAAAAAAATAAATAAATAAACAACAAAATATAATAAGAAATTTATTTATATACCGGATCGATATTTTGTTTATCGCTTGTTGAATCTCCTGTTTGTTGATGATATTCATCATCAAAACCATTTGAATGACCATTTGAAATAGTCGGTTGGTCTTGTTCGGAATCCATTTTCTTTTCAATAAATGAACATTTATATCTGAGAAAAAGAGCTTAGATCTATAAGGAAAAAAAACAAACTCTATCGTATGAGGTTATCGCAGACACGACGAGGGCAAAAGAAAAAGAAAAAAGGAACACTGACAACGGCCATATATTCTGATCACATCGCTTGTTCGTTCTATTCCATCTTCTTTATCGACCAACCAACAAACAATTCTCTTAGCTTAAGGCGAACAACATCGACAATGGTAGCGAATGCGGTACGAGCGCGGTCGGTGATGAATGAAGAAGAGAGAGAAGAGAAAAAAAGAAGAAGAAGAACGAGCGAACGAATGAATAACCTAACTTATACACAAGGGAGAAAAGAGTTTTTTTTCTTCTTCTTCTTTCTCACCATATTTGAACTATAATGAATGAACGGTCATTGTTCCATATACTAACATATATCTATCTATTTAATCGACACCGGATGTGTATATAATAGAAGCAACTTATTGGATATAATGGTTCCAGCTATTTTTTTCTCGCGATAAAAACAACAACTCTCTTTTCTATCCTATTTCTGGCGTAGACTCCGTGGCGCAACGGTAGCGCGTCTGACTCCAGATCAGAAGGTTGCGTGTTCAAGTCACGTCGGGGTCATTTTTTTTGTTTCACAAATAACGAAATGATAAAAAAAGAAATAGTTGAATGATTTTATTTTTACTTTTCATCAGTAAAAATTATGGGAAAAACCTAAGGCTGATAAATATATCATCTATCGTGGATCTCGTGGCGCAACGGTAGCGCGTCTGACTCCAGA
>CAJNOI010000189.1:120853-131880 GCA_905250115.1 Adineta steineri
CCAGATCAGAAGGCTGCGTGTTCAAATCACGTCGGGGTCACTTTTTTTACTCTTTATAAAAACTTTATCGAAAAATTAGAAACAATTTATTTGATTGCTGAATAATACACTTTCAGGCAGTAATAAGTTGGGAACGATGTTGTTAACGTAATTTAGGTTATAAAAGGATTTCTACTAACAATTGTTTATTGAAGAATTTGGAATGATAGTATGAGTGTTCTTAAAAATAAATAATCTACTTTGAAATATAATTAACGATTCAATTTATTGATTTTATATTATACAGATACAAAAAAGATAATGATATTTTTTAGTAAATTTAATAAAATTCGTACAATTTGATTTGTCTTATATTAATTAAAACATTTGAATTTGTAAAAAAAAATTCACACAATTTACACGCAGTTCTATTCAAAATAGGAACGACACAATTATTTAATTATGCTGTTCGTTCTCGTTTTCGTTTCCAATTAAGATATGATTGAATAGCTGGAGCATCGAGTAACATATCAACTGTTTGATATTCTTTTGCTAATTCATTATGTGGCCATATTCGATGAATTTCATTATGACATGGTCGACAAACTTCAACTAAATATTTTGATACATCAACAGATTCTTTACCAGAATTTCTCATTCGTTTTAGAATCAATTTTGGTATCAGATGATGAACTATGATTTATAAATAAACAACTTAATAATAATAGAAACATTGAATATTATTTTTTTATTACTTGTAATTCGTTGTTCACATCCACATAATTTACATTCACCGTTTCGTTCAACTTTTTCTGCAAGATCGATATCATCGTCATTATCTTCATTTGTGATATCTTTCTTTATCTGTTGTCGATCTTCTTCAATTATATCAAGAAGGGAATAAATAATATGTTGCCGACGTGTTTCGGAAATATTCGGATGACTTGTTTTAAACATTGTATCAAGAATATCACGTAAATCATCACAATGACTATCAGGATCAGTACAAATTTTAGCCAAATATGTACAAAATTGTTCATCATTATTTACTTCTGAATAAACACGTTGATAAATACGATTATATAAAGATGATTCCATCTGATCGAATGAAGAAAAAATACCAATATGTTATGTAACAAATAATCTGAATATCAATTCAAATAAATAGTCTGTAGTTTCTGTGCACTTGATAGGTGATTGTGCAAGAACAAATTTATCGCAATAACAAGCGTCATTAAATAGAAAGAAAAAGTTTTCTTCTCAAAAATTGGATGAATACATTATACGTCATTATTTCTTTCATGAGTTACTTTTTTTTATTAACAATATATGATAATAAGACAAAAAAAACACTACTACAAGACAAACTAATAGGTGAAATTAGTTGATCTAAGCACAAAGAATAGCAGTTTTATTACGTTTAGTGACCACAGTTCCTAAAACAAAAAAAATATATAATTAATTTTATAATGAAAAATCTAAACTACAAACCAGGTTTATGTTGTGCATCAGGATGATTAAGTAATTCTGGCGGACATTGTGATACAGGAGATTCAAGTATAACTTCTTTTAATTCATAAAATACAGCTGAATCCTCTTTGGTTAAAAATGTTATTGCTTTGCCTGTTTTTCCTGCACGACCTGTTCGACCAATACGATGTGTATAATCTTGAATTGTCTTGGCCATATCATAATTTAATACGAGTGAAACATCTTTGATATCAATACCACGACCAGCAACATCTGTTGCAACAAGAATATCTTTTTGACCTTGTTTTAATTGAGCTAAAGCTAAATCACGACTTTCTTGACCTTTTCCACCATGTAATGTACATGGATTGTAGCCTTTTTTAGTTAAACCTTTAGCCAAAATATCGACTGCTTTCTTTTGATTAACAAATATAATAATTGGTGGATCAATACCACGTTCAAGAATTTCAAGTAATTTATTACGTTTCTCATTTTCTGAACACATGATAATAATTTGTTCTGTACGTTCAGTTGGTTTACCGACAGAACCAATATAAACCGATGCTGGTCGTCGAAGATATGTTCGAGCTAAACGTTCAATAGCGGGTGTCATTGTAGCTGTAAACATAACTGTTTGACGATATTTATCTTTTGAATTAAAATCTCTAAATAAAACAAATAATAGAAATTTTTATTTTTGAATAAAAAACTTTTACTTTGTATTTTCTGCAAGTTCATTATCAGGTTTTTGATTTGTGACTGGTAAATATTCAAGAATACGTTTAACATCAGTTTCAAAACCCATATCTATCATTCGATCAGCTTCGTCCATAACAAGATAAGTACATTGTTGTAATGTTAGATAACGATTTTCAAGTACATCTATCAGACGACCTGGTGTGCCAATAACAATATGACAACCAAGACGAAGTTTAAAACCTTGTTCTTCACGAGACAAACCACCAATAACTGAGACAACAGTAATATTTAGTGGTTTTCCGAATTTAACTGCTTCTTCTTCAATTTGTTGTGCTAATTCACGAGTTGGTGCTAAAATAAGTGCATATGGTCCATTGTCAGCATCAATCGATCTTTCAACTTTTGGTAATGATCGAATCCATGCAAGTAAAGGAATAAGAAATGCTGCTGTTTTACCAGAACCAGTTTCTGCAATACCCATCACATCTCGATTTTGTAAACCGATTGGAATTGCTTGCCGTTGAATTGGTGTTGGTTCCTTATAACCAGCAAGACTAATAACATCAAGAATGCCTTTTTCAAGTCCAGCTTCCTCCCATGATCGTAATGGATGTGGGATATTACCACCTCTTGTTGTTATATTATAATCTTCTTTAAAAATACGCCAATCACGATCAGCCATTTCATCTAATCTCTTGTCACTCCAATGACGTTCATCATAACGACGTCTTTCATCTTTTTCACGATCAGATTTCAAACGAGCTGATTCTCGATCTTTTTCTCCTTGTGTACGACGTTCTTCAAGAAGGTCTCCATAAAATTTTGATTGATCTTTCTTTTGTTTATTGATATCAATACCAGCTATATGACCACGACCAAAAAATTGTATTTCATGCTTTTCTTTATATATTGGATTATAATCGACAGCAGTATCTTCGCCAGCATCCCAATCGAAAACAAATTTTCGATCATTTAAACGACGAATTTTACGTTTTTTCTAATAAAATATGATATTTAAAATGAAAATAGAATGAAAAAAATATCTTTACTTTAACAATCCCGAGAT
This sequence comes from Adineta steineri, assembly GCA_905250115.1. Lineage (NCBI taxonomy): Eukaryota > Metazoa > Rotifera > Eurotatoria > Adinetida > Adinetidae > Adineta > Adineta steineri. The sequence goes on from CAJNOI010000189.1 coordinate 124,068, forward strand.
ATCGTTCTTTAACAGCTGCTTCTTCACGTTCACCATCGGCATTTAATTTTTCTGTTTGATCTTCTTTCTCACGTCGATGACGATCACGTTCACGTCGTTCACGTTCTCGTTCTTCTTTAATTGCTGCTTGTTCAGCTTCTTTAGTAAAGACAACATGTTTTTTACGTAATTCATCATTGCGTTTACGAATAGCATCAGCTTCTTCTTGTCGACGTCGTATTGCTTCAGCTTCACGTTCTTGTTTTGTAAGAAATTTCGGCTAAAACAAGACCAGCATAGCCATCTATTAGATAGAGTATAGGAAAATTATTATTTTGTATCCATTGTTTCTCACTTGTCAATTATCTATACATAATAATTTTGATAAGAAAAGTTTTCTTTGCCTTTGTTTATGAGAAGTTCTCAACTATACTAATATAATGATCTATACTAAGATAAAAATAATTGTAACCTACCTTGATATTATTAAGCTAACCATATGCAATTAATAATTGAGTCTACTTAACCTGACAACACTCATATGTCTTTTAGGATTAAGAAACTTGAAGTATTAGGTATGTAATACAACATTACTTTTGAGATTGCTTCTTGTTCCTTTTTATTTCGTTCAACCATTTCTTCCAATGAAAGTGGAACACGTTTTGTTGTACTATTTCCATTTGTTTCATCACTATTTGTTGTTACATCATTACCAACAGTTTCTCCTTCTTCCATATCATCATTTTTTCGACGTTTCAATTCAGGTGATTTTGATCGTTTAGGTGATGAATGCCGATGTTTCCTTTCGTTTGTATCACGATGAGATCGATGATGACGATGTTCTCTTTCTTTACTTGTACTTCTATGTCGTCTTTTTAAATCACGTGATGGAGAATTACTTTCCACCATTATTTATCTAGAATATTAACAAGGAACCATATATTATGAACTATCAAAAATATTAAGTAATTTTGCACGTGTCATTTCAAGACCTTCATTAACTCCTAATTCATATGTCATATTATGTATATCACGTATTTTATTAACAAGTTGAACAATTGAAAATGTTTTTAATTCTCTAAACATATAATCAGCTTCATCATCATTTAATTCTTGATCTTGTCCATATAATGCTGTATCTAGAATTTTATTTGAAAGATCTTTTCCAGTATTTTGATCAATAAGATCGTATGGTGAAAATGTTTGATCAATCCATGATTGATTATTATTTGGATTTGTCCAATTGGTAAAATAAGAATCCATCTGAAAAATAAAAACTAACAGATTTTGAATGAACAAAAAACAAACAAACTGAAGAAAAAAACAAACAAAAAGAAAATAGCAGATAGTTTTCTTCTTTAATCAGTACCAAAATATTTTTGACCAAAATGATTTGGTGGAACTGTATTGATTTCTGATATAACAATTGTTATATCAGGATAAAGTTCACAAATTTGTTTTAATCCATCAGGTGTAGAAAATAATGTTATTAATATAATATTTGATTGTTTACATTGATATTCTTTAAGTAATACTTGAAGACCAGTAAGAACTGTTGAACCTGTTGTAATAACTGGATATGCAACAAGAAGACGACGTCGATGAATATCCGATGGTAACTTAGCATAAATTACATGTCCTTCGTTGATTAAAATTTTACCAATACGTATAGATCTAAATACACAGTACAATAATGTTTCGATGAATTAGTAAATTCTTACCGGCAACATTCACGAATGCCTTTTTCCATAGCTTCTCCACTTCTCATTAATGATACACATAGCGTTCCTTTTTCATGACGAAGACCTTCAAAACAATTGCCCGTTGGTGTTATAACACTACATGGTACATATGGTAACTGATCCAATGCAGCTTCAACAGTTAAACGTATAAGACGATCGGCATAAAATTTAAAATCACTCCGACATGTTGTACGATCACGTAATAGTGTATGTAATTCTCTTAATTGATTATTCGTTTTCATGATATGTACATTTTCTGGAAATTGATTATCATATACTTCATCATGTGGACCATTCTCTTCTAATAATGTATTTTCAGATACATGATTCGTATTATTTTCACTGGAAGTCATCTGAAAGAACTGAGAAAATAAAATACCAATCTGCTAGTATAAAGAAATAAGACAAAAAAATCTGTATATTATTTTTTTGGTTGTCCGTTTATTGTTACAACAATCTTTCGATTTCCACCACGATTTCTATGTTCACATAGATATATTCCTTGCCAAGTACCAAAAGCAAGCCGTCCAGAACTTATCGGAATATTAATGGATGCACCAAGTAATGAACATTTTGCATGTGCTGGCATATCATCTTTACCTTCATCCGAATGTTGATAGGAATTATCTTCAGGTACAAGTTTATTAAAAATAGTTTCCATATCTACACGTACGTCAGGTGCTGCATTTTCATTAATCGATAATGATGCACTTGTATGCTGAATAAATACATTCATTAAACCAATTTCAATTTGTTTTATTTCTGGAACTTGTTGTAAAATTTCATCTGTTACTAAATGAAAACCACGTTTTTTTGCTGACAATGTTATTAGTTTTTGATACCATGCCATCTACAAATCAAAGATAAACCTTTATTCGTACACACAGATGATAATAATAATCAATTATAGTTTTGTTCATCAAAGCAAAAAAAAAGAAAAAGAAGTTTCATAGCACACAAGATTCAATCGCTATGCATTATTGCACACGAATCATAAAAAGAAAACAGAAAATTTCATCACTGTTGGAATGTCATTCAAACATCATTCATTATAAGAGTTTACACAGTTCGTCGATCAGTAAGAACACGTACAATAGAACCAAGCCCAGTAGCTGCAAGAACCTTTTCATGCCATGTTAATAAAGCACTACTTGAATAATCTTTTGGATTTTCAAAACCTCGATAAACATATTTCATTAATGTATCACGTAGTGGTACAGGAATTGAGTTGATAGCATTTGGAATTTCAGTTGCCTTGATTTTCATCATTGTTGATAATGCCATATGAGCAGCTTTTTTCTAAAAATTTATTTTATTAACACATATAAAGTGAGTTAATTGTATATATACTTTTTTGTCTGGATCTTTAGCTCGTACAGGTGCATTTTGAAGAACATATTCTAATGCTCGAACATATTTCATACTAGAATAAACAAAAAAAAAGAAATCAATTTAGATGAATGAACTATATTTACTCATCAATAAATTTTTTCCATTCATTTTCATCAGGTTCAACAACATTTGCTGATAAATCATCATCTTTATCATCAATTTGATTCGTCATTTTTAAATAATCTGAAACGAACTAGAAATTTCAAGATGAAAAATGAACGCATTACAACAAAAGTTATATCAGATGGATCTATTCGCATATTTTCTTAAACTAAAACTCTAAGTGCAAAAGGTTCATATGCGTGTGAGGAAATACGGTGGAGAGGAAATGTCTTTATTAAGATTTCTAAATTAACCCAAAACTTTTTTCCAATGTTGTTCTTCAGTTTGTTCACGTTCAATTTCAGCAAGAAATGGTTGTAAATAAGGTACATCAGTTTCAAATTCAAGCCATTCTTCTTTAGGTAAATACATTTTTTTAATATCAAAATTAATTGCGCGTGATATACGAAATGATCGTTCATCCCATATTTCAGGTTCACTAATACGTAAACGACGCATTGCTTCTTTAACAGCTGAATTTTCACCCCATAATCGATCATGTTCCATAAGACCTAATTTAAAATGACTTGTTTGATAATATTGAAATTTTCGATACTGTTCTTTAAGTGTTGCTGGTTCACGACGAATTTGTTCACCGAATATACGACGACCAAATTCCAATGTCGCTAAATAAAAGATGACATGTGAAAACTAAACAATTAGTACGAAAAGGTTAATTTCTACCTTTATTAACAAACTTTTGTGTTGCCATTTCTTTATTCGATGAATATCAAGAAAATAAATCTAAAAAGAAAAACAATTTTCTCAGCATTCATCATACTTCGATCAATAAACAACAAAAAAAAATAGCCCATGATGAGTCATGATTAACAACACAACCAGATTACTATTAGCGAGATCTATCGTCATTTTATAAAATTGATTTTTACTATTTTTTTAATAAAAATCTTCTTGAAATTTGCATTAAAAATTTCAAGTCGTATTTTCTTTAAATAATATTTTTAAATGAATTCAATTGGTTCTTAGATTTGAAAAAAGAAAGAAAGCAACAAATAATTGTTTTTTCTACTGCATATTGTTTAATCATTTATTTAGATTTCTAATATCTCAAATTATGGCTCATCCATCGGGGGATACGCCTTTAATCGATCCAAATAATTCTTCAGAATTCTCAAAAACAGTAGGCGACTCTCCACCTTCATTCCCAAATACACGATGGATGAATTCAACAACAGATCTTTCACGTAATCCAGGAATATTCGATGATGTTTTTAAAAAAATCAAAGGTTTGACATTCTTTTATTATATTTTATTCTATTGAATTTATTTCATTAGACTTAATGCCACCAGCATTTGAAGGTGCAAAATTATCAGTTACTAAAATGCTTAGTAGTCATTTTCAAGTAAGTCATTCAATGACATTAAATTCTGGTTCAAATTGTGGATATAAATTTGGTGGAAATTATGTTGGTACACAACTTTATTCACAATCGGAAGTAAATAAATTTAAATAGAATTTTTTTTTCGTATTTATTATTGATTTAATTAGGTTTTTCCTGTTATTTTGGGTGATATGGACGCAAATGGAAATTCTAATGCACAAATAATACATCAATGGAGTGATAAAATTCGAACACGTTTATTAGCTCAAGTAAAAATTCTAATATTATATTTTAATTTTAGAATTATTTCTGAAGATTTTAGGTACAATCTTATAAAATGGCTGGTTATCAATTCGCAATGGATTATCGAACACAATATACATCAACAACAATTACATTAGCAAATGTTGATTTAATTACAAATTCAGGAATTTGTGTTTTACAACATTTGGCACGTGTCACAAAAAATTTAGATATTGGTGCTGAACTTCTTTATCAAGCTAATCCAATGATACCTGGAAAACATATTGGTATTACAAGTTTTGTTACTCGATATCGAGGTCTTGATTGGTTTACTGGACTTAAATTAAGTCCAGCTGGTGTTCTTAATATTGGTTATTTTCATCAAAAATCGAACAGTCCACTACAGTTAGGTGTTGAATTTGAAGCATCTTTGGCTGCCAAAGAAACATCAGCAACATTTTCATATCAATATGATTTAATTAAAGCAAATACAACTTTCAGAGGTAAATCATTGCTAATAAATCTATTCAGTTATTAGATTTGTTTTATTTTAGGTATGATTGATACTAACGGACTAGTTACCGCTGTTATTGAAAAACGTCTTCTACCATTACCATTTACATTCATGTTAAGTAGTTCATTAAATCATGCCAAAGCAGCTTATCGTTTTGGTATTGGTTTACTTATTGGATGAAATATCCTTTTGTTTTTGTCTTTCTCTTCCGAAAAAAAAACAATCAGATCAAACGGCAAAGTGATCTGCTTGAGAGATCAAATTCGACTGTGGATCGATAATTATTCGTTCTTTTTTTTGTATCAGTTAACCTGTGATTGTTATCATTGTTGTTTATTTATTGTTCCCATTTAAAAAACCGAACAACTAATATTTATAGGCGACTTTTTTTTCTCACGCATTTCAATAGAAAATATAGATATAAAATAAAATAAAAAAAGACGATAAACATCATCATTATTAATCTCTTATTTATTTTTTTAGAAAATAAATTCATATTAAATAATGGCCGATGCTGGGTTTTTTAAAGGTACATCAGCTGAACAAGACAGTCGATTTGCAAACAAACAAAAAAAATTACTCAAACAAATGAAATTTCCAGATAATATTGATGTTAAAGTAAGTGAATGAATGGATAGCTTTTTTTCTATTATATTTTCTTTGTGTATAGATTGATATGATGAAAGTTAATTTAGATGTAATTAAACCATGGATAACAAAACGCTTAGAAGAATTATTAGGCATGGAAGATGATGTTGTTATTGAATTTGTATTTAATCAACTTGAAGACAAGGTATGAGAAAATTTTTCTTCTGAGAAATTTTATATGAATAATATTTTTTTGTTAAATTAGAGTATAGATCCAAAAATGATGCAAATTAATTTAACTGGTTTTCTCGGTGGAAGCAAAGCTCGATTGTTTATTGGAGAACTTTGGGCTTTATTAGCTAGTGGACAATCATCACCTGATGGAATACCAGCAGAATTGGTAGAAATGAAAAAAAAAAGAATTACAAAAACGAAAGGTAAATATTGTCATGATTAGAATACAGTTTAATACATTTTTTGTTTCTTTAGGAAGATGATGATCGTTTACGTGATATACGTAAACGTGAAGAAGATTCATATCGTTACGAATCGAAAGGTGATAATGATAAACCGAATGGTCGTAATCCAATGCCACCATCGTCAAATAGTAGAGCACGTCATGAGAATGGAAATACTCCTGGCTATAAAGCACGACCACATTATGATGATGATCGTCGTGATCGAAGACGTCCAGATGATCGTAATGATCGACGACGTTCACCACCTCCAAAAAGTCGTCGATCACCCTCTCCACCTTCAAAAAAACGTCGTACATCCTCTCCACCTTTAAAAAAACGTCGTACACCTTCTCCACCATCTAAAAGTCGTCGATCGCCATCACCACCTCAAAAAAGTCGTCGACCACTTTCACCACCTCCTAAAAAACGTCGATCACCATCTCCACCACCAAGAAAACGTCGATCACCTTCTCCACCCCCGAAAAATCGTCGACAACGATATTCACGAAGTCCAGAACCACGATCACGGTTAGTTACATGATTATTTTATTCTTTCTTATATTTACCATTCTTCTCTAGACGAAATGATAAAAGACCATCGCCAATTTCTTCGTCGGTCTCAAAAAAGGAAGTTTATAAAAAATCCGCACGATCAACTTCAAAAAGTAGTGATAGTGGACATGATAAATCGAAAATAAATTCAACATCCTATCGACGTGATCGTCGCAGTCCAATGAAACCACGAAAATCTGAACCAATAAAAAATCGTTCACCATCAGCTTCTTCTTCATCATTATCAAGGGGAGCATCACCAAAATCAACGAAAAAACCTGTTAATTTAAAATCTAAACCACGTGCAACATCATCAAGTTCAACTGCAAGTCATTCACCATCTCCATCACGTCGTGCAACAGCTCCACGTAATGATAAAATTTCTCGAAAGAAATCAAATGATTCATCGGATGATAATAAAGAAAAAAAACGACGTAGAAGTAATAATTCATCAAGTGATGATCAAAAAAAAGAAGTACAAACTAAACGTATTATCGAACAAAAACAATCTATACCAAAACCCAGACGAAAATCACCAACACCATTATCTTCGCCGTCTCCACCACCACCACCACGATCTACTACATCAAATAATGATAAAATCAAATCAATAACATCACCAAATAAAGAAATACAAAAGATTAAAAAATCAACTCGTTCACCAACTGATAAATCATCATCAGGATCAAGTTCAAATTCATCATCGGCAAGCTCAGAATCATCAGGTTCATCATCTGAATCAGAATCGGATAATGATACAAAATCAAAAAAAAGTATATTTAATTTGATAATCATTTTTTCGTATGCATTATATTTTTGTATTTATAGAACCACAATCAGCTCATAGTGATGCATCAAGTCAATCACGATCACCTTCACCTGTACGCACTAAAAAAGATA
>CAJNOI010000189.1:131980-167858 GCA_905250115.1 Adineta steineri
AGCAGTAGATATTGATTGTAGCCATAGTTGATTTTAGAATAAGAGAATATGATGAAAAAGTGTGTGTTTTTATTTCTAAAACACAGATAATATCTTAAGTGAATTAGATTGAAATATAACAGATGGATCTATTCACATATCGATAAGTGAAAATTTGATATTGCTTTCATTTCTTCTAATCGTTCTGATTCTATCTCATGACAAATACAATAAAAATGTAATTAAGAGATGGATAGATGATCATGTGATGAAGTTAAGACTCAATGGGTATTATTATATTTTCAAACGGTGGAATATTTATGAATAAGGGTAGGAGCGGGCAGTTTTAGGATCCGTATTCATCAACTATAAAATTTTCTTCCCTCTACTAACATGAAAGTGATAATTCCCAGCAATATTGTCAAAGATATAGCTCTGAGGGTTTCATTGTCTTTCAATCTGAGAATAAAGGAATCAGTATTCGATGAGCGTTCCTATTATCATTTAACCGTACTATTTCAACGAACTAAAAAATGTTAAAAATTAATAGATAATTTGCAATTAAGTTTTATGCAATGTTCTGTGTAATAAAATAGATATAAATTTAGAGAAATTGTGTATACTGTATATTTTTTTTAAAATCATCCGTGTTTGATATAAATAGATGAACAATTAATTCGAAACAATATTTGAACGTATAACAAAAGCTTTTTTACACCTTGTTAATGGTGGTAAATAATTATCTTTCTTCAAAAAACGTCTATCAATTTTATGCAATAGCAATATCCGAATCTCCTTGCTTGTGATGTAAATCACTCATTTTTAAATAATTATTAGATAAATAACAATCATAGAGATAATTATTTAAATATTTCAATGCCTTTTGAAAATAGGATAATTTATTTTTGTCCATCTGGGTGTGGATGTCGGTGTAGTTGCTCCTTTTTTTTTAATTCTCACACCCACACTCTATTTATGTCTTATTATTCATTCATTCATTTTTATTAATTATAATATATATGTTGAGTATTGTTAGTATGTTAAAATTATTTAATTAATACATAACACTAATAGCTTTTAATCGGTCACGAAACAGTAATAAATAAAACAATCAAATTAATTGAAGATAATATATTTATTTAAATTTTATATTAAAGATATAATACTTGTGTAGCTGAAATAGCTCCACAAATACTAAGAATACTTGCTACAATAGTTACCATAACTGTTGAATTAGCAAGATGAATAAATGTTCCTATTGTTGATGATAAACAAAATTGAGCCAAAAATACCATACTACTTACAATAGCTACATCTGTGCCAATACCACGAATTTGTCCATTGGTATTTGTTTGTCCATACTAGACATTATCAATAAATTAATATATTTAAAAAAAACCTATATAAACATACTGTATTAGATGCATAATATTTTGAAATAAGTAAAAATGGAATTGTAAATAATGTTGAATAAAGAATTCCAGCTGTAGCTGAAAGAATAATAACAGCAAAACGATGTCGTAAATATCCCATCAATAACATTCCAATAGCATATATTAATTGTGAACCAATATAAACACGTTTAATACCTTTTTATTTCAAAAAAAAGAAAAAGAAAAAGATAATAGGTGAAACTAAAAAAATCGACAAACCAAAATAATTATTAAGTTTTTGCATATTAAATGAGTAGATTGAACATGATATTGAGTAAATTGCCATTCCCCATGAACCAAATCGTACTCCATCATTATATAATACTCTTAATGGATGTTCATAACCAAGTTTTGGATTTCCACCTAGAACAAAAATTAAATTTTGTTTCGTTAATTCATTCTTAAATATTTACCAAAAACAGCTTGTCCAACAAAATCTGTAAAATATAATGAATAAGATACAATTGCCATCCAACAAAAAAAATTTGTTAAACAAAGCCATTTTAATGATGAAGGCATATATATAATTGATCGAAGATAATCCATATATGATATTTTTATATTATTCGATGTTGTTAATGTATGTTCATCATGTTGTTGAATATCTTCATCGAAATTATTTATTGAATAAGTTGAAACAAGAAATTGACGTGAAGTTGATCGATTAAGATATGGTGCCATTATTGCAATATTAGTTGGTTCTTTAGCTGCTGTTACAGTTAACATTAAACAAATTATAAAAATCATCCAAACAATGGTAAAAAGAACATGAATATGATCACCAAGTATTCGAGCTAGTGCTGTTTTTTCCCATGGAATACCTCCAAGAAAATAACCTAAACTACCACCAAGACCAGCCATTGCTGTAAACGTTGTAAGACCTAATGATTGCTGATCTGGATTTGTAACATCAAGTAAATAAGCTCGACTTGGACTTTGACATGCATCACAATCAAGATCAAGTAAAATAACACCAAGTATAGTTATTATTGTACCAACTTTATGTGATAAAAATGGTAAAGATGTTTGATTTAAAGATGTATAATTTAAATCACCAAACCATTGTCCAATTGTACGACCTAGTTATTAATAAAATATTTTACTACATTATTAATAAAAAAAAAGAATTTTATTTACCATTTGCAACTAATAAAAGACCAATTAAAATGCCAATTGAATAAATGATAATAAATGGACGTCGTCGTCCAATACGTGTATTACATTTATCACTAAGTGAACCAAGTATAGGTACAAGAAAAAATCCAATTAATGGTGGTAAACACCATATCCATGTCATAAATATGACAGGTAAACCTAATTGAAGAAGTATCGGCGATACAAATGCCGTTTCAGCAGCATAACAAAATTCAATACCACATACGACCGCACTTAAACGTACAAGATCTAATTTACTCTTATGATTTTCTTCAGTTTCATAAGCAAATTGTTCATAAGAATCACGATGAGGTTGAACACGTCGTTTAAAAAAGTCGACCATTGTTGTCTGTTATTTAATTATTCTCAAATGATATAGATATATATAAATGTAAGAAAATTTCTCTGGCAAAAATATAATAAATTATTATATTATTGATCCTTTATAATAATGTCACGCAAACTGTCACTGTTTTTTTTTCTTCTCATGTCACTCAACTAATCTTTGTGCAGCATCGAATATGATTTTGCATGATTAATTGTGTTTTCAATTAAGAAAAAAAAATATAATCGAACGATATTGTTGATTAAAATCATCTATAGAATTCATATATTATTCTCAGGAGAAAAATATTAATCAAGTCCATTGATTTTTATCTTTTAAGAAAAATTCAAGATTTTTATCTTTAATATTAATTACAATGTTACAAAATAATTTAGTCAGACAAAGAAAAATGTTAATTTACATTTTTTCTTATGCAAAAACACATTCAGTAATAGTTATACACGTACATCAATCCATCTGTCAATCTGTTAGATAACTTGATATAGAACTAAAGTACAGAAAAAGAAGACACATACAAGAACGATACAACAGGAACAGAGTATATGCAAAAAAGAAAGATATAATACAATTGTCATTGTCGACAGATTGTGCGGTTGAATAAATTATTGTTTGCTGCTGTGTCTTATACATATACCAATGAAAGATATAATTGAGAAAGTATTTATAGAAGAATATGATAGAAGATGATTATTATTGTACAATGTATTATATTGAATTTTTTTGTTGTTGTAGATTAAGATATAAGAGATTATATATTATATATGGTGAGATATTGTATTAGATTTTGTTTTTTTTCTCTCTGAAAGAATATATTTGATAATATTAGTTTATCAAGGATGTTCTCAAGGTCATGTTTGATAGTACAATATTGCGTCATCTAGATTTTTAGATATAATTTGTAAATAGATTTAAAATGTTACATGTTGAACGTCATTTCTTGTTATTTCTTTGTTTTTCAATTATACGTGGACAAATTAATATTTGTAAGTTTATTTATTAACAATTAGTTTTTTCTTCGAATTGATTCTTTCTGTCTTTTATAGTTCAAGGATCAGAAGGAAGAATTGGATGTGTGTCAGATGATGGTCGACGTATGTCATCATTATTTAATTATATTGAAATGAAATTAAATAGATTATTAACTATTTAGTTATTCCTGTTGGCGAAAAAGAATATATATCACCTACTAATGTTTGTGATTTATGTCGATGCGAAAGCGATCAAGCCTTTGTATGTGATAGTCGTTGCGACGTGGTTGCTGCGTCAAGCAATTGTACAGAAATTGAAAAGATTGACAATCATGATCCAGTATGTCCATGTCTTGTTTGTCCAGAAGAACAAGGTAATAAAAAAGTTTATTTTCGATCATCAAATTTAGTTTTTTATTAGAATACTGGAAACAACGATGGTCAAAATTAGAACTAATAAATGTTGTAACTAGTACTTCTCCTATGATTACTACTACTTCAGAAATAACGTATTCTACGACTCAAGAAGTAACAACTACGGAAACAACTATAACTACAACGGAGTTACTTGAAACAACTACGGAGTTAACGACTACATTGACTACTGAGCTGCCTATTATTACAACACCTGTAGAAATTTTTACTACAACCTCTTTGGAATTACTTACTACATCAGTTCCAGAATTAACTACGACTACGATTCCAGAGATACTCACAACGATAGGTACTACTGATTCACCTACTACAATTACTACTGAAGAAACTACTATAACTACGACTGAATTACCTACCACAACTGTTGCTGAAGAATTAATGACAACTACTGCTACTACTGAAGAGACTACAATTACTACTATTACTACTGAAGAACCTACTATAACTACTACAGAATCACCAATAATAACTACTACTGAAGAATCTACCACATTTACTACTGAAGAACTCACTACATTCACAACTACGAGAACTACTACTACACCTATTCCAACAACAAGCATAACAACCACAACTACTGTGACTACTACTACCACCACTCCTACAACAGTGACTAGTACTACAACAACAACAACAACTACCACTACTACTACTACTACTAGTACTGTATCAACATTTAGTTCCACTACGGAGAAATTTAAGTCAAGATCTCCAATAATACCGCCTCGAAAGTTTACCAGTACTCGAAGTTCAACACGAAAATCTTCAACAACAACAACAACAACAACAACTTCATTTGCATCGACTACCCAGACAATATCCACAACTACAGCTATCTACTGGATTCCTGGACCTATAGGTTTACCTGGTATTGATGGTATGCCAGGATCTCCTGGTTCGCCAGGTTCTGTAGGAAGCATATCAGAAACAAGTGGTACAGGAGTAAGATATTTTATATTGAATATTTCATTGATTATCATCATTTGTTTAGACTGGTTATGATCTTGAACATTATCGCAAAGAAGATATTCGTACTATGATTCAACGTCATTTACTCATGCATGTCTATAATCCATCACAATTTTTCAGAGGTCGAATACCATTGATATCTTCTTCACCATATATTTCCTATATTCAATTACCAGCTGGAATGCCTGGACAACGTAAGAGAATTTAAAAAAATATGATATATATATATATTTGTTTGTTTCAGCTGGTCTCGACGGTGTACAAGGTTTAACGGTTTGTACTTGTATTTAGTTTCACTTTTCAATTTTTTTATTCTATTTCATTTGAAGGGTCCAGAAGGTATGATGGGTGATTATGGTATGCCTGGAGATCGAGGTTTACCAGTGCGTAACACTATAAAATATCTATAATCATTATTTAACATGTTTATTTATCATAGGGAAATATTGGTGAGCCAGGTTTTGATGGACCAAGTGGAAGTGTTGGACGAAAAGTATATTTATACTATTAATTTATCAAACAATACAATCTAGAACTTTTTCATTTATTAGGGATGGATTGGAAGAGTTGGAAGAAAAGGTGAGAAAGGTATTGAAGGTTTCCAGGTTAGCTGAATATATTAAAATATAATAAAAGAATTAATATCATAAACTATAGGGAGAAATTGGTCCGATTGGTGTTCCTGGTGTTATTGGTATTAAAGGTCTGTTGCTTATCTTATTTTTATATGTTAGAAAAGTTTATTTCTAGGTGAAATTGTAAGAAGTTTGACATATATTGTATAACTATAACAAAGAAGAATATTTTTACAGGGTTCCATTGGAGAAAAAGGATATATAGGTGAAATAGGTAAACAAGGAGAAAAAGGTGATCAAGGGGAGGAAGGAGAACGAGGATCACTTGGAGAGATTGGTCAGCAAGGTAAAACTGGTTCGATTGGTATTAAAGGTGGTCAAGGAGTAAAAGGTAAACATTTTAATATAAAATGATTACTAGATTCATTTTAACGCTTCTAGGTGAACAAGGCTCGCTTGGAATAGGTTTGTTATGATTTATTTTGAGCATAAATATCTTAATTTATTGTTAATGATAGTTGGTCATCAAGGTAAAATCGGTCAAAAAGGTCACAAGGGTGAACGAGGTTTAAAAGGTGACCAAGGGGAGCAAGGACCTACGGTAAATAATTAAAACTCTATATCTTCTATAAAATAAATATTTAACTAGGGGCGAAGAGGCAAGACGGGTATACGTGGACCTATTGGTATTCCAGGTGATATTGGTGAAAAGGTAAGAATCAATCAGTGTTCAATTGTCTTATGTCATCAATCATTTAGGGTAAATCTGGTCTTGTTGGTCGTAAAGGCGAACGTGGAAATCAAGGTGAAACAGGGATTCAAGGACCTCAAGGAGCTCGAGGAGATGTTGGTAACAAAGGACTACAAGGTCTTAAAGGATATCGAGGACCTAAAGGATTTAAAGGTGAACGTGGTTATAAAGGTATCGAAGGTGATGTTGGTATAGATGGAAACAAAGTAAATAATTAACGATTTCTGATAAAAAAAAATTGTTTGTCTAACTAGGGAAAGAAAAGTATCAAAGGAGGTAAAGGTGATGTTGGACCTCTTGGTCTCAAAGGTATTACAGGTGTCCGGTAATTATCACAATTAGTTTTTACTATATTGTTTGATTATTATTTTCTATAGAGGTGCAGAAGGTATAATGGGACCAAATGGCGATAAGGTAAATACTTCAATTGATTTCTGAAAGATATAGAATATAATTTGATAATAGGGTGACAAAGGCAACAAAGGATTTCAGTAAGAAATTTTGGCTTTTTATTAATTGATATTTATACAGTAGAAATTTATAATACATAGAGGTGAACAAGGAATTATTGGTTCTATTGGCAAAATTGGTTTTACTGGAAAACGAGGTCCAATAGGCGACATAGGACAGAAAGGTCTTATTAATTTGTTAAGAAAATATTGAATATAATATTTATATTCTATGTATAGGTGATAAAGGTGTTAAAGGAATTGTAGGCGAAAAAGGTTCTACAGGTTTTGTTGGTGCTCGAGGTATTGTTGGTGAACAAGGTATACAAGGACCTATCGGGAATCAAGTAAAGTATCAACAAAAATTTGTATGAATCTTTCAATTATAGTTTAATATTTTATTTAGGGTGCAAAAGGTTATGAAGGTATTAAAGGTGAAGTAGGAATAATCGGACAAGTAGGCTCAAAGGTAACTCTACAAAAAAAATGTTTTTTAACATATAACCTTACGTAACTATTCAGGGCATTGAAGGACCTATTGGAAATGTTGGTATCAAAGGTAAACAAGGTGATATGGGCATTCAAGGGCAGAAAGGAGAACGTGGTGATCGTGGTTTCACTGGTGATAAAGGTATACAAGGTATACAGGTAAACCTTACATATACATATTATTTTTTTATTTATTAAAGTCGTAATTGAATTTGTAGGGAATAATCGGTCCGCAGGGTATTACGGGTATCATTGGAGATATAGGAAATAGGTTAGATATTTTACCATATTATGTTGAAATCATTGTATGATGAATCTTTTTTTTTATAGAGGACCTATTGGTAATATTGGTCGAAAAGTAAGACTTGTTATCGTAATTCATAATAGTTAGTATCGAGAGATTCTTTTCAGGGAATTAAAGGAGATATAGGTGATCAAGGTTTTACAGGCGATGTTGGTCCTCTAGGTAATGTTTGATGAATACATAAGTTTCTGATATAAAAATAATTTAGGACCCAAGGGTGAAAAAGGTTCAAAAGGAATAACTGGTGATATCGGACCACAGGTAAAAGAAGAAAAAAAACGTCTATTTTAATTAAGTATAGATTTATTTTCTAGGGAGATGTAAGTAATTGATTGAAGAACTCATTAAAGATTGTAACTATATTAATAATAGATCGGTTCAAAAGGTGACATTGGTATCACAGGACCAAAAGGTATATTTATTTCGATAAATATATATGTGTACTATTCATCGAATATTTGTTACAGGAAATATGGGTGATCAAGGTCCTCAAGGACCAATAGGATTACAAGGTGATATAGGTGCCCAAGGGTCAACAGGTGATGTTGGTATTAAAGGAATACAGGGAGATATTGGTATCGTCGGTGATTTAGGAGAAAAAGGCATAGAAGGTATATTATACAACGTTTCAATATTTAAATACAATCTTTTCATTTATATTCTAGGTGAAAAAGGAATTATTGGAGTAACTGGTCAGAAAGGTCAAAAAGGTATACTTGGACCCATTGGTCCAAAAGGTGATAAAGGTTTAATGGGAGATATTGGACTTATTG
The DNA here is from genome assembly GCA_905250115.1 of Adineta steineri. Taxonomy (NCBI): domain Eukaryota; kingdom Metazoa; phylum Rotifera; class Eurotatoria; order Adinetida; family Adinetidae; genus Adineta; species Adineta steineri. The sequence goes on from CAJNOI010000189.1 coordinate 140,607, forward strand.
GTGAGCAAGGAATACAAGGTCCAGTTGGACCAGAAGGTATAGCTGGTATAAAAGGAGTAAGTTTTACACAAATTACAACTTTGTTCTCTACAATAAAATTGTAGATCATCGGTATCAAAGGAATCAAGGGAATTATAGGAAAAAAAGGTGCTCTTGGACCTCAGGGTCCAACAGGTGACAAAGGAGCACGTAAGTATTATTGTTCATTATGAAAAATATCTATGAATTCTTTTTTTTTAAAGAGGGAATCAAAGGTATTGTTGGTGATCAAGGCAATATTGGTGCTAAAGTAAATCATTTATTTCAATGAAAACTATAAAACGGAAAAAGTATTTTATTTTAGGGTTATAATGGATCTGTTGGTTTACCTGGTCTAGCAGGTGCTCGAGGTCCTGGTGGTTTTGTTGGTGAAAAAGGTTATGGTGGTAGTCGTGGAAGCCGGTAAGAATTATTCAAATCATATCAACACTATTATAGAATATTTCTAGTGGTCCTATGGGAATACAAGGTGAAGCTGGTTTAGAAGGTGAAGAAGGTCCATCTGGCAATGTAAGATAAAATTTTCTTTCAGAATCAATTTTAATTCTATTTTCTTTCCATATAATTTACAATAGGTTGGAGAACCTGGAGAAGATGGTAAGTAATATTTAAGAAATAGATAAAGTACTATATGTTTTTTTGGAATTCATTTAAAAGGAGCATCAGGTAGTAGTGGTAATCCAGGTCAACGTGGAGCTCGTGGTATGTACAAAATAGATTTAATAAATTTGTTTATTATTATGTTTTTAGGTGATGGTGGAACTATTGGTCCACCAGGTCCTCCTGGTCCTTCAAGTGCATCACCTACAAAATTGAATAGTGCTACTCTAATGAATCTTTTTGCTACAAGTACACAATTGGCACAATTATTTAATACATCAGCATCAGATAGATACAAAGATCTTGATATTTTCGCTCGTTTTAAAACGGATGAAAATCCAATGAAAATGGCTTCCAAATTTCTCAATGATCTCAAAAATTTATCGACTAAAATTACATTAAAAACTAAACCTGATGGTAGTCAAATGTATCCAGCTCGAAGTTGTCGAGATATTGCCGATTATTATCCTGAAAAACCTAATGGTTAAAATAATTTAGTTTTTTTAAACAATATTTCTTTTTTTTTATTATAGGACTTTATTTTATTGATCCAAATGAAGGTTCAAAAATCGATGCTTTACTTGTTTATTGTAAATTAACTGAACGATTAACATGTATTAATTCAACAAATGAATTAATTCAATCAAAAATATTTCTACAAAATTCAATTCATTATGGAAAACATACACGATTAATGTCTAATCTTCTTCAACAATCTGAAGTATAATAACCAAAAATAAATAAAATTCATATTTTATTTTTTTTGAAATTTTAGTTCAATTATGATATTGAAACAATTCAATTACGTTTTCTTCGAATGCTTTCCGAATATGGCTCACAAAATATCACATTTAATTGTCAAAATACATTGGTTGATACATTAAAACATGATATTAAATTACGAACTAAGAATGGAATGATCTACCAAATGAAATCATTGAATGATGATTCATTAAAATATAATATAATTAAAGATGAATGCAAAGTAAATTTTCATGGTCAAACAGTACTATCAATTCAAACAAATAAATCTGTACGTTTACCAATAATTGATATTGAATTTTTCAATCTATTCAATCAAAATCAAGATTTTAATATTCATATTGGACCTGTTTGTTTTTCTTAATAATTAAATATGTTTTTATATTTTTCTACTTTTTTATATAATAAACAAACGTATTTTATTGCAGATAAAAGGAAGCAAAATGTATATTATCAAAATGACAACAATACACTTTTTAATAGATTAAATCTCATGACTAAATAATATAGAAAAGGAATTTCAATCACACAAAATATATATCGGAAAGTTAAAACTAAAAAGCGAAATTTAAACTAAGTCTATTTTCATTTATTATCTCCACTTGATATTTGTTCGACTTTTCTCTTTGGTGGTGTATATGTTATTCTTGAACGAAGATTTAAATCTATATCAGGATCAGTTGTTGATATATCTTCATTCTCATTCTCATTCTCATCATCATCATCATCGTCACCGCCATCATCATCATGATCATGTGTTACATGTAATGGTAAATCTGGATGTGTTTGAATTGGTAAAGTATGATTAAGACGTGGTGTACTAGCTGTTACTTGACCATGTATTGATCGACGATGATCAGATGTATCTGATTCAGATGTTTCATCACCCCATGATTTGAAATGCATGGGTTCTTCTGGATCAACCGTTGATTCATGAGGCATCTAACAAATAAAAATGAATATAAATCATAATAATAATTATATTTGATTTTACCAATTGTGGAACGGCACGAAAAAAATAGAAAAATGGATAATAAACAAGATTGATGACTGTGGAAGCATAAATATCAGCATAACGTGTTACTTGAGAAGCAAAATGTGTTTGTCGCGAACCTTTATTATTTATCAAAATAAAAATAAATCAAACTAAATAATCATTTTACCTGTTCGAAATAAAGAACCTAACAGACCAAAATTCATATCAAGTTCATGGGTACATTCCTAAACAAAAAAAAATTGTTTTAATTAAAATTCATCTAATCCCTTGGGATAGAAATTGTTTTTGTTCGAATAAATATCAAGATTATTTATTTCGAAACTGATAAGAAAACTTTTATATTATTATTTTGTGAAATATAAGAATAGACTCCGATATAGAGAAGCTAGTACTTATACATCATGCAATCTCATTAAATTTTTACTTGTATTTTATGTTTTATTTTTGAAACAGCATCAGGTCCATGATTAGATGTCATATCGAATGATCGAAGTAATTCGCTAATTGATGTATCTAATGCTTCTAATGTATTGAATAAATCTCTTTTATCATGGAAAACTTTTAATTCATGATTTAATTCAGGTACAACAAGCATTGTTCTCCATGCTTTTTGTTTTTTCGATTTGATTATATCACCAAATATATGATCACCAACGTATAAAACATCTTTACCCGTTGAACCAATTAATTTCGAAACAACTTCACATGAACCTCCACTATAAACTTCATTCTGTTGCAATTGTCCAGCATATGTACCCAATTTCATGCTTCCTGTAGCTGGATCAATTATTCTCAATGTTGTACCTTCAGCGAAAAATAATGGTTTTTGTGCATCAACTAATATATAATCAAAATATGACTTCCAATCACGTTTTATTGTTTTGGAATCATCAGCATAAATTGTTAATAAATAAGTCATTAAATTATTTGTATACCAATATTCACTATTGGTTAATAAAAATGTTTTTGCATTATGTGAACGAATTCTAATTGAATCAGAAAAAATCAAATGAATAAATAATAAAATTTTAATAAATTACCGATCCAATAATACTGGTAATTGAGGATCTTTATGAACATATTTTTCAATATTTTCGCAAACAGTTTCTTTCAATTTATCCTTTTAAAAGAAAAATTTCTCAAATAAATTATGAAAAAAAAATCTTTAATTACTCGTTGATGAACACGATCAATTGAATTACGAACATCATTAAATATAGCACGAAATGAAAGAATATTTTGTCCATAGATAACACCAGTACGATTTCTATAATAACATGTTTACAAAAATCGTTATTTCTTGAGGAAAAAACAAAATCATTTGTTATACATACTCAACATATGTTGCCACTGTAGAAAAATAATCAATTAAGCACGCAATCAGATAAATTTCTACAATATAAAAAGCAACAAATTCTTTTTTTTTTGTTCTAATTATCTTATTATTTTTAATTACCTGGTAAATTAAAAAGTGTATAAAATACATAGACACGATCATCGACAGTAATATATTTATTTGGATACATTTGACGAACTTCATGTCTAAAAGATAAAATAAAAAATTTGACCTTATGATTATTATAGAACATACCCATTAAGAAATTTAAAGCCATGTACAACAGTAAGAATATTCCCATAAGCATCAACTTTAAGTATATTTCCATATAATTTATCATACCAAAGACCTCTAAAAGAAACTAATTAAAAAAGTCAGAAATAGCTATTTTTTTAATTAACCTTAATGGAAATGTTCGATCATAGACAAATTCCCGAATTTGTTCAGGATATCCAAGTTCGATTAATGTTTCGAGTACTTGTTGAAATGTTAATTCTTCAAATTCAGGTGATTTATACAATGCTAATGTATAATCCATATCGAAGCCATAGAATTTTATTCGATCCAATTGCAAACTTCGATTGACGAATATACTACAAAGAATTTCAAGTTTTACTCTTTTTTTTCCTATTTTTCAATTTATTTACCGATGGCCTGGTTCGCGTTTTGTTTTTATATTTCTTTTCTAAATAAATATGTGCATAATTAATCAAAAATAGCAATAAGTCGGAATTTTCCTACTCGTATTTCTGCATCTGATGAAAGCGATTCACGTGGATGATCTGCACGTTGCATGTCGGTTTCGGAATTTTCTGGATCTTCAATCTAGATCACGAAATAAATATATGTTCAGTTAATGATTTACTTTTATACTAATTAATAATGTCTTAAACTATATTGACTTACCATTCTTTTTTTTAGTTTAGATAAAAAAATATTGGCGGGGTCACAACAAACACATATACGACCAAAACAAAAAAAAAGAATAAATGTGTCTAAGAGGAAAAAGAGAACAACATTATATTCACTATGACGTTCTATTTTTTTCTCTTTTTTTTTCCTTGGTTTATTATGCTTTTTTTTCCTATGAAACCATAAATCGATCAAGTAAAAGCGTTGTTAACTTCGGATTTTATGGATTTCAAGGGTTTTAATTCCTAATTTTAGATATATTGATATTTTACAATCTATTTTATGCACTTGTTGCATTAAGTCAATAGACTTATCTTTATGAATAATATATAAGATAGCAAAGAAAGTACTTTTATTTTATTTTAATGATCAAACGATATCACACGGTTTTACGTGACTAACATTTGAATTCATACTATCATTTTTCGCAAAAAAAGATCCATTATTTCTCTTTTGTTTTAAAAAAATTATCCTATATGTCAAAGAAAAGAATTGTGCCAAGTACAAATTGCATTAAGGAAAAAGAAAGGAAGAAGAAGAAGAAGAAAAAAAAGAAAGGATTGATTAAAGACAGAATACGTCAGAGTATTTTGCCTGGAAAAATATAATTTCCATCTGATGGACTATACCAGATGATAAGAAAGAAAAAGGAACATCTGGGCTGTTTTTCTCTTCTTTTTGACAGCGGTAGATTTGTTTATATTTCTGCCGAAAAAATATTGATTAAGAACTAAGATATATAATCTACATCAAGTGCAAATCAAGTCTTATCTAATTAAACTATTATCCCGCGCAAATCAAAAAAAATCTTTCTATGACCTTTTATAAGTAGGTCAACATAACAAATATATTCATATCATTCCTATGTATTCATATTACATTTCGTTATATCAATAAAAACAAATGTAGAATTTCCTCGATTCCATATAAATTTTATAGCTGACAGTCACGTCATCTGCAAAAATCCATAGAATATTATCAAGTAATCCATTCGTCATACAGCGCTACTATCGTTAATTATTAAAATTATATTTTAAAATCATTAAATTCAATTAATTTCGACATATTTTTATTTAAATAGTTCATCTATTTAATAATTTCATATTTGTAACTCATGGAGGTTTTCTATACTTAGTAAACATTCGATATGGTAGCGATAATGTTGTTCATTTTTATTTATTGTTTTTCCTATTAAATGAATATAGTATCATACTTTTTTTTTCTTTTATAGATATTTTAGTAGTACCCATCATGCAGATCTTTGTCAAGGTAATTCATCAATTAGATATATAGAGAGGATTTTAATTATTGAATTTCATTTTTTTTCTAGACTCTTACGGGTAAAACCATCACGCTCGAAGTATGTTTATTACATTTTTGATTTCATATAAAGCATAATAATGATATATAGGTCGAGCCATCGGATACCATCGAAAATGTCAAGGCTAAAATTCAAGACAAGGAAGGTATTCCACCAGATCAACAACGTTTGATTTTTGCTGGCAAACAACTTGAAGGTAAACATTTATTTAAATAGTATTGCGAAATTTTTCCTTTCTTGTTATTAATAGATGGTCGTACTTTATCCGATTACAATATTCAAAAAGAAAGTACACTTCACTTAGTCTTACGTAAGTACAAATCAATATTTATTCATTTAATTTTATATTCTATAAATTAAAGGTCTTCGTGGTGGTACTATTGAACCAACACTCCGTTTGTTAGCACAAAAATATAACTGTGACAAGGTTATCTGTCGCAAGTAAGATTAATATGATTGAATTTCTTCATTTTAACATGAAATATATATTTAGATGTTATGCTCGACTTCATCCACGTGCCGTTAATTGTCGTAAACGTAAATGTGGTCATACAAGTAACTTACGACCAAAAAAGAAACTCAAATAAACAATTTATTTTTTATTTTTTTTTGTTTTGCTCATGTATGATCATGTTAAAATGCAAAAACGAACAGACATATAAAAAAAATAACAGCAGAAAATAAAATAACAAAACAAGAATAAAGAAAAAGATTAAATATATATATGACCGTATAATGTCAATCTATGTTGATTTTAAAAGCAATAGTTTTTCATATCATCGAGTAGATATAAATATATTTATGTATTAGATGATGAGAACCTTGATTTAAAGAACAGGTAGGTTTAGATTTCTTTTTCAAAAGAAATAAGGTGTGTAGATTTTTGACTAGGATTAAGAGTTCAAGGATTTGCTAGATAAATATTTTTAAGAAACAATGAATAACTATTTATGATGAAAAGGAACGTAATCGATATAAAAAGAATCATTCGTGGTGATAGTAGATCATGATTTATTGTAAGTAGTTTCTTTATATTGATAAGAATAAGTTATCGAGATCGCAAGTATTGAGAAGTGAATAGTGGAGATTTTTATATATCTTAAGAATAATTGAAAATAGAGTTTTAGTTGCTATCTTATTTCATTCTGATGAATCGATATGTATGTCATGGCTAAAATTAGAATTTTAAATTTATTGAATCATATAAGTTTTGGCATAGAAAAAATCACCTTTTTTTGTAGATACTTCAGAAGTTTATTGGATTAAATCTGCACTTGAATACTTGAAAATAAATGAATATTTTGATAATCTGTTTCTATAAATTGTTTTACTCAGAGCAGTCCACACTAATATGATAGAAACAAAATAGTTTTCATAAAATATTTTATCCTAATCATGCAAAAAATCATTCAATGTTAATCTTAGATCATATTCTTATTACTGCTTCCATTTTTAATTTTATAGTTCATTTAGGAAAATTCAAAATTTGATCGTAATGTTCATATGTACATAACGCAGCTGTTCTGTTTGATATTTGCTAATAAATCCAAAAGAATTTGATGAGTTCTTAAAACTACATCAGTATTTTTCAAATTAAAATGAAAAGTAGAACATAGGTGACTCGTATAAGCCGTTTTACGTATGTCATTTGAATTTAATATTCATTATTTGAAATACCACATCGTTTGAGAAACAAATGAGTTATACTATGCATATTATTATTGACCTGAAAACTTAATAAATTCAACCTTTAACTAATCTTAAACTTTATACATTGAGCCATCTGACCTTTGAAAAAACAACTGACATCATAGTTAATAAATAGTGTTAGAAATAAAATATGGCGTGCTTCATATTAGTGCAAAAATAACTAATGAATTTTCTACGTATTGTTTAAGAAACACAAAGTGGATTAATCGTACGGATGCATTGTGAGAAAAATATCCATCTGGATATGTTATCATATTTATTGATTTCACTCACCTATTTTTATACATAATAAAACATAAGTGTATATGTAAGTCTTTTTTCAAATACATAAGAGTACATCTAGATTTCTTTTATTATCATTTGATAATCAAAATTAGTTATGTACTAGTTATAAATGCCTGGACGACCTCAAATAATAAAAAATAGCGTTACTCTCTCTTTTGTATTCAAGGCTAAGATCTAAATGTTAGCTGCATATTTCAAAACAATAAATTGTAAGAATCCATGAAGACACATTTTTCTCATATGACATTTTCACAAAAAAATAAGTCCATAAAAAAAACAAGGGAGAATTGTAAAATTAAGAAGATATATGATTTATGGTTTTATATAGATTGTTTTAATATATTTCGATTTCTTTAGAACAATGACTCGACTAAATTCTGTAAGTAATAAAAAACAAAGTTCTGTAGAATTCTCATCAGCTGAATTACCACCAATAACAACACATAGAAATGATGCTGAAAGAAGAAAAAGTATATTTACAGTTGAAAAATTAAATGAACGATACAATCTGAATCAAGATTTTGATGAAAGTCCAATTGATGGTACATGGAATTATATTAAAAAATATTACAAACCAACACCAGCTTTTTTTAAAAGACAATTATTTAAACGAATTCCATTTCTTGATTGGATACGACATTATAATCTAAAAGAATGGCTTGTATCGGATATTGTATCTGGATTAACTATTGGTATTGTGCATATTCCACAAGGTAAAATAACATCGTTTTTTCTAAATATGATTAATAATATGCGATTAGGTCTTGGTTATGCTATTCTTGCTGGTCTTCCACCAGTTACAGGACTTTATGTTTCATTTTTTCCGGTTATTCTCTATGCTTTTCTTGGTTCATCACGACATTTAAGTATTGGTAAGATTAATTGAACTGTATTGTATAGCAAAGTGTCCATGAATGATTATTTTTGTTTTAATAATAGGTACATTTGCAGTATCATCTCTAATGATCCTTGCTGCTGTTAATAGCAGAGTAGGAACACTTATTCCACCGGGTACTATCACATCAGCTACATCTAATATAACGGATGACATGAATATTACAAATTTCGAATATACAACAGAATATCCGTCGAGTTTTGGTGAAACTCTGGCATCAATGACGACAACAATGAGATCTTCTTCTAGTAGTAATACACGATATCTAAGTAATGATCCAGCTCAAGCACGTATTATGGTTGGTGCGGCATTAGCATTAGTTGCTGGTTTAATTCATTTAGCTATGGCTATACTACATTTTGGTTATGTTACTGTTTATTTATCAGATTCAATTGTACAAGGTTTTACTACTGGATGTGCTATACATATAATAACAAGTCAAATACCACCATTACTTGGTATTAAAATAAAAACCGTAAATGGACAATCAAAAGTAATTAAGGTATGAAGAAAGAAAATCTGTTATTTTCTTTTAATTGAATAAAATTTAATTTATTTATATATAAGAGTTGGATTGAAATATTTAAAAATATAAAATATTCTAATGGTGCAACATGTATATGCAGTGCAATTAGTATTGCGTTATTTGCTGGTGTCCGTGATAATATTAATGAACGATTTAAAGGGCGAATGCCAATACCAGTTCCAATTGAATTAATTATTGTAAGATTTTTCTTTTTAAAAGTTTTACTTAGTAAATATATATTTATAGGTAGTTCTTGGTACTGGTCTTTCTGCTGCATTTGATTTTAACAAACGTTGGAATATCAGTATTGTCGGTAGTCTTCCACTTGGGTATATAAAAAGAATTTTACATATATGAAAGAAAAATATTTTCTTTTTCGTATAGAATTCCACCTCCAGTTGCACCTCCAATGGCAGCTATAACTGATGTTATAGGCGATGCTGTTGCAATAGCTATTGTATGTTTTGTTGTTAATATAAGTATGGCGAAATTATTTGCAACAAAATATAAATATCAAATAAGTCCAAATCAAGAACTTTTCTCATATGCAGTTGGAAATATTGTTACAGCATTTTTTAATGGTTTTCCAGCTTGTGTTGCATTATCACGTTGTGCTGTTGTTGAAGGAACAGGTGGAAAAACACAAGTAACAAAAAATTAAATAGAATTATTTAACGTTATTTTTCCTTTTTTTTTGAAAGATTGTTGGAATTTTAGCATCCATTGTTGTATTAATTGTTATTTTAGCTGTTGGTCCATTGTTTCGTACATTACCAAATTCTTGTTTAGCAGCTATTATAGTAACAGCTATGAAAAATATGCTTTTACAAACGAAACAATTACCTGTTTTATGGCGTATCAATAAACTTGAATTTTTAGCGTGGATGATAACATTTTGGGGTGTTGTTCTACTTGATGTTGATTATGGTTTATATATTGGAGTTGTAGCGATGATTCTCCTACTAATTATTCGATCACAAAGGTATAAATAAAGAATTTGTCTTTTATATTAACAGAATTTTTTATTATTTTCAAGACCACATGCAACATCACTTGGTTATTTATCATCTGCTGGTGTTTACGAAGATCAAAATGCATATCCATCAGCAACTGATATACCAAATATAAAAATTTTTCGTTTTGAAGAAAATATCTACTATGCGAATGTTGATATGTTTAAAAAATTATTTATTAAACGTATTGGTTTACGTGTTGATGATCAAATAAAAGCAATGAATGATGAAATAATGAATGTTGAACGTGAATATAAATTACAGTTAGCTAAACCGAGTAATAAATTTAAGAATATTAAACGACATTTTCGAAAAGAAAATGAAACAATACAAAATGATGAGATCGTAATTGATGAAAAGAAAATATTAGAAGAAAAAAATGAAAAAGTAAAGTAAAATTAATTTATATATACATTCGAAGATTATTTTAATAGATTGAAGAAGTTAGAAAGAAATATCGACCAAATTTTGATCATATTATTATTGATTGTTCACCTATTAATTATATGGATATGATGGGTATTAAAACATTAATACAAGTAAGAATTTTCTCAATTCAATATTTATTGAATTATATTTTTTTTCATATAGATTTTTAAAGATTATAAAGAAATTGGTGTAACAGTTCTACTTTGTCAAGTTCGACGTATGGTTATATATATTGTCGAGTAACTATTGTAAAATATTTATCTTTTTAGCTACTGTCTATCAACAATTGAAACGTATGAGTTATATGGATGTTGCTGGTCTTGAAAATATTCATGTTTCAATTAATGATGCTGTTATGCATGCATTAAAAACAGTAAGATTCATTGACTTTTCTTTAAATTTAATTCATTATAATAATTTTAGCGTGCAACTCGTGACTCAATTGTTTATTTACCCGGTTCTCCAATGCCTTATGTTGGTATTGAAAATGTTGGTTACACAGGTGCTGAAGATGATGATGAAGAAAATGATGATACAATAACAAAGAGTTATTTATAAATTTTTATTTTTATGTGTTAGTATATATATTTTTTATATGATTATATAAAAAGTCAATTAGATTTTACTGTTTAATTACTAATAAAATATATTATCTCAATGATTGTTTAATGTTGCTTAGTGTAAAATGTCATCTGAAAAGAGTTTTAAGATCTTTGAAGCATAGAACTAGAACAGTTTTAAATCAAATGATCGAAAAACTTGATCACATTCATTCGAAACTTATTTGTCCATATTGATTAGATATTTCCAATAAAATACTGTATAAAAGATTTCAATCATTAGTTGAGTGAGCATAATTAAACATTATCTTTATGGTTTACAATTATTATTCGATGATTCGAGAGAGATCATCGTTCAATGAAGGAAAAGAACAGGATTTATTCTAATCAAAATCATTAGGCGTCTCGTTTGATATTACATAACTAACGAATACTTCATTTAAGAATATTTTGATGCGTCGGTCAATTCTTTTTTTTTATTGAAAATATCTTCGTTGTTGTTACTCGTCCTTGAATAAAAGTATTCACTTCTTACTTATCCCGTCTAGATGTAGGAGCAAGGAAAGAAATGCAAAATGAAATAATAGTTTATTTCAATTAAGCAAAACAGGAGAGAACAACAAGAGAAAGGTATTTACGTATTGAAATATTCGATAGAACGAAAAGACAGTATATCGTATAAAAGAAAAAGGAAAGAACCACGTATAGAAGGGAAAAGAACATGTATACATGGGAAAGTCGAATGATGATATCACTACATCATATTACTAATGCGAGCTTTTAGATAGGAAATATCCTAGCCGATTCAATGACTTATTTGTCGATTAATGCAGCGTCATGCAATGTGAAATGATGTGTGACAATTGTTTAACTATTTCTTGTTATCGTTTGTTTTGCTTACACATCTTATTTGCGCAACAAGTCAAAGACGTGTAACACTATTTCCTTTCTTGCTGAAACTATTAAAAACGATCGTACATTGATACACAAGTATATAGCCGAACAAATTAATATCAAATTCATTAGATATTTTCATTTATCTTCATAATGGCAACCAAATGTACATCATGTGGTGAACAAATTACATCATTATCTATTATGTACAAGTGTCGTCAATGTGTTGACCATTTTGTTTGCCAATTATGTGAGGAAAAGGAACATAATCGAACAGGTCAATTATTCCATACACTTGATGAAATGAGTGTATCAGCCGCCAAATCTATGGCAAATTCTGCTACTGCATCATCCAAAAATTGTAATGATAAACAAGAGTCAAACAAATGTGTAAGATATCCTATGAAAAGAAATAGTCGAGGTTTTTTAATCGAAAGAATTATTTATTTTTTTATTTCAGACATCTTCGAATTCATCAATATTTACTAGTGATGAATATCTTTACTCATTTCTAACTTATTGCAAGCATTGCCACAGGGTATTTAGTATCGAAAAAGAAACAGGTTTTGAATGTCAAGAATGTAAAGCCTACAACGTATGCAAACAATGTTCTCCGCTTATGAATACCTTGCACTCTTCTGGACATACCTTTAAAATACTTTCAGAAAATTCAACAGCATTAACACTCAATGGCCTCTATCATTTTGGTGTCACATGTAATGGATGCTCATCGGAATGCTTCACGGGGAAGCGCTATCAATGTCGAGAGTGTTCTCCGAGTTATGATTTATGTGAAAAGTGTTTCGGCAAGAAACATACACATCACGAATTTCGATATATACAACACTTTATGCTGTTTGCACATAACCGACAAATTCTTGCTGTTCGAACAATGAGTTTAGCAGCAAAAAATAATGATCGTAATAGGCGCGATTCCATCACAGGTTGGACGGTGTCTGATGCTACAAGAATCCTTGAGCAAGTAAAACAAATAATACAAATTTATGTAAACGAATTTATAGAAAGAAAGAAAAAGCTGGACCCGGATCATCATGAAACACAGCAACACTTGGATCAAGCACAGCAAGAATTGGATCCAGTTGAAGATTTAAAGAGAAGACATTGGTGGGCCTGTTGGTAACCCTAATAGCATTCTTTAAGCATGCCATTGAAAAAAATAAACAACGACGAAATCTGTGACGTTTTACTTATATTCTAATTCCGAATAGTTCATATCTTATTTCTGTTTAATAAAGCATATTCATAACTCTGTCATTTGTTTTAATTAGACATAAAATAAGAGGGTGAGGGTGACTTTATCCATTCAAAAGACATAAATGCAAAACGGCATCAAATAATGACTACCACGCGTTTCGATCTTGCTGATGCTATAAATACGTATAATTATATTTTGTGCTTATTGTGAAATATATATTTATTATCTAGTTTTGTTAGTGAGAAAAATGATATAATCTTGTTCCAGTCAAACAGAAAAAAATCTACCTATAAAGTGCAAAATATAATAAAACTAAAAAATTAAGAAAAAACAAATATCACAGAAAAAATGATCAAATAAGTCCAGGAATGAAAGCGTACGGTACTGTATCACAGTAAATTGTCCAATCTTTACCATACTTAACTTTGCATCGTGCTATATCACGTGTATAACGATGAATAATCATGCCGGTAAAAAAACAAGGATAAAAATAAGGTAAAGCACCAGGCCACTGATGACAAGATAATGCCCAACACATAGCCATACATATATCAGCTGTATAATGTGGTTTACGACAAAATTTCCACCATCCATCAGTTAATAATGTTGAACCACATGCAGTTTTCAAATATTTCGGATCTTTTAATGTATTCCATGGAAGTTGTGGAAATGCATTTCTTGGTACATATGTACCACGTTGTTTCATACGAAAACGATTTTTTTGTGCTTGTGATGAATCCCATATATAATAAGCAAAAAATAGTACAGTAAATAAAATCATAACTAATGTCATTGATGTACCTTCAACTGGTTTATGTGTTCGCAAAGAATTAACGAGAATATAATAAGCATGAAATGCATATACAAATGGAACACCAGCTAAATTCCAATAGATTAACATCCAACCCCATTTTTCATAAAATATATCCCATGTTGTTGGAATACATTCTTCACCTTTCATACAAGCATTTATATAGAGTAATTGAGCGGTTAAAATAACCATCATAGGCCAGGAAATTGTATGAAATGCTTCATATTGTTTCAATGCAGCAGAAATAATTAAAAGAAATAATAAAAGCCATGATAAACGTACTTCAGCTAACATTTTTAAATCTACTTCTTGTCCTAAAATTTTAATACGTGGATTTAACCAAACACCCATAAAAAAATCATAAAGGGGTGAATGTGTCATACGACATGTTTTCTTTGTTTGTATAGCATAAAAATGAATAATTACTGATAGAATATCAGCACATATCACAGCAACACAAAGAACTGAACCAAATTGATCAGCTAATATTGTTAAACGTATTATACCAGTTAGATGAAGTATCGCAACAAGTACTAATGTTACATACCAACTAGTTAATGCATTACAATTATATGTATATTGTCGATTATTTTCTGTAGGTACTGGTAAACCTTTAATTACTAGACCAGGTAAAGTAGCCGCAAATATAAGCTGTAGAAGACAAAATCCTGTATAGAGAAAAAATGCTGACCATGTTGGTGAACATGTTTCTTTGAAATTCTGAATTAAAGTATCAAATGATGATGGAAAATAAAGTCCGCCTGAACTATATTGAAGTGATAGAGCAAAATAAAATGGTACAAAATGTGAGAATATAATTAAACCAATGGCTCCTGGTGTACCACCAAATTCTTTTTCTTCTTTACCCATCTTTGATGATTTTCTATATATATATAAGAAATATAAATACAATGTAGAACAAAAATCGAAAGATTTATTTCAAAAGCATTTTATGATAAGTATACCACTTAATGATAAGTAGACATCACCCGATATTCGATGATAACACTAGTAAATAATGTTATCATTGTCAAGGTATTTAGAAATATTAAAGTTTTATATAAACAGAATTGTATGTTGTATGTATAAAAATGTACATATAAAAATGAATTGCATCACATATTAATATTTTCTCTCTATTACAACTACTGTCATCTATTACCATTCAATTGGTCTATATTTTTTCGTGTGATACTCATCATAATATTTTGTTCTGTTCTCATTCATGCAATAAAAGAAAAATTTACGTCATGAAATGACAACAATTTCTTTTACACTCTCTTTACTCATAGAATATATTTATTTAGAATAAATCATTTGATTCTCAGCTCATGTGAAAAAAAGATTTTCTACTTCCCGAAATAATATTTCTTAAGCATAGTTAAGATGTGGATTTTGAATAGAATTATTATCATAGTCAAATATTTTTGTTATTTTCTATGGATTAGAAATAGTGTAAAGGACGAAAATTGAGATGATCTATAAAACAGAAGAAAAATCAGTGAATAATTAAGTAAATCTGTCATTTTTTTTTCTTCGATACTACTGATACTGTATGTTTTTGTTTTTTACATATAATAGACCTATTTAAAATTTTTTATATCAAATATATGTGTTTAGTGAATTGTACATGCTTCTATATTTAGTGTGTAATAAAAAAAATCTACCTTCGTTCATCCATTACATGTACTCTAAAATCGTTTTGTACGTGAAATAAAATATTTTTGTACCTTTTTTCTATATAAATCAACCAATCATGAAATGTCTCAATGATTTTATTCTTTTTTTTTTCTTCTCAGTTCAGAGTAAAGCAAAGAGAACAGTGATTTCTTTTCTATCACGAAAAAAACAAACTCAATCAGATAAATAAGACGTAAAGGTAAACATGTCTCATAGAATTTGACATTCTTTTCTCTTACGTTCCCAATAAAAAGAAACAGAACGCCCTTGATCTAAACGTTCGACAAGAACGGCTGTTTTTGCTTCTTTTAAACATTTATTTTTTCTCTACTGATCGACAGTCGGTGTATATAAAATATTCATTTAATATATGCACCTGCATAATATAGAATGTGAATATTTTTAAATTGATATCATGCTTTTTTTTTCTATATAGAATAAAGACGACTATTATGCCTGACATCATATTCATTTAGCAATTATATAATCAAAATTTGATATAAAAAAAAATAAAAGATGGGTGTTGGTCGACAAATTCGTCTAGTTCTATGGAAAAATTTTACAATTCGACGAAGACGATGGGTAAGTTTAATAATCTTAAATTAAAGAGAAATATGATTTATTTTTTAATTAAGCCTCGTGTTATCTTCGAATTAATCTGGCCACTTTTCTTATTTCTTATTCTCATGTGGGTACGAACACGAAATCTAGTCTTTTATTATGATGCTTGTAAGTATCATCTAGAAAAAAACTGAATATAAAAATCTAAAATATTGATTATTAAGGTCATAATGATGCAAAATATCTTGGATCAACAGGTTTCCTTCCCGCTTTCCAAACTTATATATGTCGTTGGAATAATACCTGTCATAATTATCCAAATCCAAATAATGAATTTAATGCATTATATAATGATACAAGGTTTATATTTCTTCAATGTTATTTATTTATTTGTTTTTCTTTTTCTTTCAAGGATAATCGATATGTTTTCAAATTTTACTGATAGTCTTTCAACTGTATTAAATGACGATCAAATCATTAGCAATATAACGACACTATTAGATCAAGCAGATTCAATTAATAGTTATTTAAATATATGGAATGGTATGTCTTTTAAAAAGATCAGAATTTTTTAATTAATATTTTATTTTCAAAGGTACGATTTTAACAAATAAAACATCGAACGATTTTAATCAATCAATTCCACAAACAACAATAAATATTCTATTTTCAAATCCTGTTAATTTGACAAATCTTCATCAATCATGGTTAATGAATCGAACGGATTCATTATCAAATGTAAATGTTGCTCTTGAAATCTATTTCGCATCGTTACAAACAAATTATTCTTGCGTAAGTTTTGCAAAAACAAACGAATGGGAATACTTATTTTTGTCTTATTTAGGTTTATCGTTCAGAAACGAATATTAAACAATCATTTTGTACAGATGGACAATTTAATCAAACATTTTTAATAACAAATCAAGCACAATCAACTGAATCAAAAGATTTTTTATGCAAGAATTTATCAGCAATTGATTTAAAAAACTTTCTAATTAGTGTGCAACAACAACTTGATAATACGTTTTTGGTTGTCATGGGACCAAATATAATCGGTGTTTCATTTAGTGGTTTACAAGTAATAATTTTATTCGATTTTATTCTATTTACTTATTGATTTGTTTAGATTATGCTAACAGCACAAAATATTCTTTCTCGATTAGAAATTCTTAATGTTAGCTTTCCATTTCAAGAGATCAATAGTAGCCTTAGGTAAGAGGAGTGAGTGAGGATGTTATATTTACTTTTTTTCTGATCTATTTCAGTTTAACAACTTTCTGTGGTGGACGCAATGATCTTTCTACTGATTTTGATCCAAGTTCATCTCAAAATAGTCAATCAAGTAACACATCACAATCATCATCATCATCATCGTCATCAACTACAGAAGGAGAGGAAGTTCTTGATATCGATTGGAATGATTTAGCAGCCAGTATATTACATTATAATGATTCTGCTATATGTCAACAATCATACTCAGCCGGTTCTGGTAATATTCAACAAACAATTCTTGTTAATCGTACATGTCGTTGTGTGATATTTGATCAAGTATTTAATTCCTATGATTTATTAAAACAGTTTGCTAGACTTGTACGTCCATTACTTTACGGAAAAATCTATTATCATCCGTCGAATATTCATTATGATAATATAATTAAACAACTCAATCAAACATTTGAATCATTAGATGAATTAATAAAATTATTTCGTCAAGTTCAAACAATGATTCAACCCACATATAAAATATATTCAACATTATGTCGTTTCTTATCAAATTCATCAACAATATGTCAACAAATCAAATCATATGAAATTCCAATATCATTATTTACAATTTTAACTGAATTTATGGCATGTTCAGATAGAGATCGTTTTATTAAAAAAGATAGTGAAGCAGATATGATACGTGATGGACAAAATAATTCCGTAACAAATACATTTTTAGCTGCAATTGAATTTCTTGATGATATATCAAATAATGATACATTACCAAAACATATGAAATATAAAATACGTATGATATTAGATTATGTTGATAATACATATCGAACAGAAGATCGGTAAATATAAAGAGAAAAAGAAATTTCAATAAAAATATTTTTTTATATAGATATTTTTCATATGCACCACGATATTCAGCACCATTATCAACGAAATATCATTCATTTACATTTATTTATTTACAGAATGCTCTTGATCGTGCTATTATTAATACACAAACAGGTTTAAATATATCATATGGAATACAAACTCAACAAATGCCGTATCCATGTTGGATTAATGATAGATTCGTTAATTCAATTCGACAAATGTTACCATTATTTATGGTATTAAGTTGGATATTTACTGTATCAATGAATGTAAAAGATATTGTTTATGAAAAAGAAAAGTTAGAAATAACAAAAATTTTTCTAAGAAAATTTCATATGATTTATTTATTTAGACGATTAAAAGAAATAATGAGAATTATGGGTTTAAATGATTCTGTTCATTGGTTTACATGGTTTGTGCTATGTACTGTTGTTATGTTGATAACAGCTATACTACTTGTTCTTATTTTAAAAGTAAATCAATCTTTTTATTTTTATCAGATAAGACTATTTTATTACAACTCATGATTTGTTGATTTTACATTATTAAAATTTATATATGGAAAGAGCAAACAGAATATATTAGAATAATAATTTTTTCACGAACCACAGGGATCAATAAGTTTAACCTCAATATACAGAAAGATTTTCAATAAGAAATTTTGTCGGAAAATGAAATGAGTGTAGTGATTATTAATCGCTTGATCTATAAAAAGTTGTTGACGTCACCGAAAGATAAATGTCAAAACGATCGTGTTCTCGATCGGAAAATATTTTGATTTTTCTATATTTAAATCAAATCAAACGATATCGTCTAATAGCATGTCAAAATACGAATAGTATCTCGAGGTCATCACTAACTTTCAGTATATAAAAATCAAATAACAAAAGACTTACATCTATTTTTTTTAATTTAGTATGGCAAAATAACACAATTTTCCAATATATTAGTATTATTTGTTTTCTTTGTTTGTTATACATTTGCAACAATCAATCAATGTTTTCTTCTAAGCGTTTTTTTCAAACGCGCTAATTTAGCCGCATGTGGTATGTACTTTTTCCATAGATTCCCTGTAAATATTATATCTATTCTAGGTGCTGGAATACTTTATTTTCTTCTCTACTTACCGTATACAGTATTAATCAATTATGATAGTTCAACACGCACATGGCATAAAGTTATTTCTGTAAGAATTTAAAAAACGTCTTATAAATTTTAAAACATCAAAGTATTATATTTAGTGTCTATCGTCCACGGTTGCATTTGGACTTGGTTGTGATTATATTGCACGATTTGAAGGTATGACACAAGGTATTCAATGGTACAATATAAATAAAGGTGCAAAACCAAACGATAATTTTACATTCCTTTATTGTATAATAATGATGCTTGTTGATTCCGTTATTTATATGGTACTAACTATTTACATTGAAAATGTTTTTCCTGGTAAGAATCCAAAAAAAAATAAAGTTTAAATATGTTACTTTCTTATAGGTGAATATGGAATACCTCAACGATGGTATTATCCATTTACAAAAACTTATTGGTTTGGTTATAATGCTAAAAAGATTCGTGAACGTGCAGAAAATTTGAAGCAAACTGATAGAAATCCTAATAGTAATAAACATACAATTTAATTTCTTATTGATAAAAAATACGATTCGTTTTAAATTTTAGTTGAAAATGATGATACTCTTGATCAAGCTCAAGTTGGTATTGAAATACAAAATTTAACAAAATATTATCGAAATAAACTTGCGTTAAAAAATTTATCCGTAAAATTTTATCGAAATATGATCACAGCATTTCTGGGAAGAAATGGTGCTGGTAAAAGTACAACTTGGTCGATATTAACTGGTTTAACACCACCCACAAGTGGTACAGCATATATTGATGGTTATGATATATTAACAGATATAAAAGTTGTACGAAAACGATTAGGATTTGCACCACAACATAATATTTTATTTGATCGTTTAACCGTCAAAGAACATTTACAATTTTTTTCAGCGTTAGTAATTATTTATGTAAAATAAGAATTTCAATTTTTGTAAATTAATTTAGATTGAAAGATGCACCTAAAGAGGTTATTGAAGAGGAAACAAATAAAATGCTTGCTGATTTACAATTAGAAAAAAAATCCGAAAATTATTCAACTGAATTATCCGGAGGAATGAAAAGAAAACTTTCAATTGCTATTGCATTTGTGGGCAATTCAACAACAGTTATTTTAGATGAACCAACAGCTGGTAAGTAGAATTAATAGAAAAAATATCTATTCTTTATTTTGAAGGAATTCCGGAAATTAACCACTTTAATAATCAGTAACAAATTTGCTTTTTTTTACACTAATGACAAATATTTGAGCTTTTATTTCCGACAATTATTATGTAACTGATTTTTGTTTAGGTGTCGATCCATTCGCTCGACGAGCTATATGGGATCTTATACTTAAATATAAAAAAGATCGAACAATTGTATTATCAACTCATCATCTTGATGAAGCAGATTTATTAAGTGATCGTTTAGCAATAATTTCATCGGGGGAATTACAATGTTTTGGTACCACAATGTATTTAAAACGTAAATATGGTGAAGGTTATAATTTAATTGTTGAATTAACATCACCATCAAATGAAAATGAACTTAGACAAGAACCCACAGATAATATTCTCGATCCAGCAAGTATCGAATTGAATACAATTGATTCAGCTACAAATGTATCAACACAATTTACTCAATTAACAGATTTTCTTAAAACTTATATGTCTGATATACGTATAAAAGAACAACATGGCGATCAAATAACATATGTTATATTAGATGATTCTGCTCATACAAAACTTTTTCCTAAAATGCTTGCTGATCTTGACGAAAATATAACTAAATTCAATATTAAAAGTTATGGTTTATCAAATAGTAGTCTTGAACAAGTTTTTCTTCGTGTAGCCGATGAAGTTAAACGATTAGAAGATTATGAACGTTTGTCATATTGGAAGAAATATCAAATTTTAATTAAAGGATGGTTTACAAAGAATAAACAAATCGAAGAAGCAAAAGTTGAAACCATCGAAGAAGAAAATACGGATGCTGAAGAACCATTCAATACATCTTTAAGCGGTATGAATAAATCTAGAATATTTTGAAAGACTTAACTATTTAAAATTTCTTCTTAGCTGAATGGGGTTCATATACAGCTGAACGTTATACTGGTATACAATACTTAGCTTTTCAAGTAATGGGATTACTTATAAAACGTTTTCATCGAACAAAACGTAATATCAAAGGATTAATTGCTGAAATTCTTCTTCCAATTATCTTCGTTTTACTTGCGATGTTAGTTATAACATTAACACCAAGTCAAAGTGATCCACCACCACTTATACTTCATCCATGGTATTGGAATAATCCAAATTATATGTTTCAATCAATTTCTATTAATAAATCTTCAGTATTATCGAAATCTATCCAACAAACATTTACGAAATCACCATCGTTAGGTACGCGTTGTATGCCAACAACAATGCTTGACCCAAATTTATATCCATGTACTTCAACTGGTTCTAATTATGTCTATGTACCAACAAGTCCGGAAATAATGGCTGAATTAAATAGTGTCAATTATAATCAAACACGCATATCACCCGCATGTGATTGTTATGAAAAAATGCAACAATGTCCAGCAAGTGGAGGTGGTCCACCGCCAAGTTATGATGTATTACAAACAAAAGATGATTTATATCGTTTAAATGATTACAATATAAGTGATTGGTTCGTAAAACGATAATTATTTTAATAAATCCAATTAGTTTCTTATTTTAGGATAGTAAAAACAGAATATCAAGATCAATATTTAATGAAACGTTTTGGTGGTATAGAATTTATGTCCGGAAATAATTTATCTAGTTTTACTCTGGTTAATAAAACACTTATTGAACAATTTAATAATTTAACTCGTCAAAGAAATCAATCAATACCAACGGTTGATGCAGCTAAACTTGCCGATCTCTTTGAAATACATCCACCACAAGCTTCGGTATATATATTCCTCGCGAAATTATCATATTGATAAAATAATATAAATATTTCATTTCTAGGTTTGGTATAATAATAAAGGATGGCCAGCAAGTGTAGCATTTTTAAATATATTCAATAATGCATTATTACGTGGTATACTTCTTCAGAAAAATGCTACGATATCACTTGATGATTATGGTATAACATCAATAAATCATCCATTACCAAAAACTGAAATTCAACTTGATAGTGAATTACAAAATCGTATCGCAATGGAAATGTTTACAGCCATATGTGTTATATTTGCATTAGCATTTATTCCTGCAAGTTTTCTTGTTTTTCTTATTGATGAACGTGTCACAACGTCTAAACATTTACAATTTGTTAGTGGTGTTCATGGTAATAAAATACTTAAAAAAAAAGTAAATCAATTTATTTGTTTGTAGGTGTAACTTATTGGTGGGCGAATTTTCTTTGGGATTTAACAAATTATTGTGTATCAATTGCATGTTGTTTAATTATATTTCTTGCTTTTCATGTTGATGCTTATGTTTATAAAACAAATTTTCTTTGTCTTTTATTATTATTATTTTTATATGGTTTTGCAATTATACCATTAATGTATCCAATTAATTATTTCTTTAAAACTCCATCAACCGGTTTTGTCGTTATGTCATGTATTAATATATTTATTGGTTTAATGACAACAATAGCAACAATAACATTAGAAAGTTTTGATGATGAAGAAGATTTAGTAAAGATTAATAAAATTTTAACAAAAATATTTTTAATATTTCCACATTATTGTCTTGGACGTGGCTTATTTGATATGAGTAAAATCTATGAAACAAATGCACTCAGTCTTAAATATAGTTAGTTATTTATTCATATCTATTTTATATATTTGATTTTGTTAATTTTTAGTTCCGAATTATTCTCCAGTTTCACCATTTGCATTTGATGTTGTTGGACGAAATCTCTTAGCTTTATTTATTGAAGGTGTCGTCTTTTTTCTATTTGCAATTCTTGTTCAATATCGATTCTTTATACCTGATCGGTAAAATAATTAGCTTTAAAATATTTTTTATTATTTAACAAATATTCTCTAATATTTAGTGGTTGTGTTAGTATACCAGAAGAATTAAGATCTACAGTTGCTGATGATGATGATGATGATGTAGCTGCTGAACGTCAAAGAATTTATTCTGATCGTAATAATATAAGTGGAGATATTCTACGAATGATTGATCTAATTAAAGTATGAATAAAATTAAAGAATAACAAAAACAAATTATCTTTGTTTCTATTAGGTTTATGGATGGAGATTTGGAAAAAATTTTACAGCTGTTAAACGAACATGTGTTGGTGTTAAACAAGGTGAATGTTTTGGTTTATTAGGTGTTAATGGTTCAGGCAAAACAACAACATTTAAAATGTTAACAGGAGAAGTTTCGATGACAGATGGAAATGCATCGATTAATAATTTTAGTGTTATTAAACAATTAAATAAAGTTCATCAAAATTTAGGGTAATGAAAAAACAGAAAGAGACTAGAATATCTAATTCCATTTTTCTTTTAGTTATTGTCCACAATTTGATGCATTGGATTCTTTATTAACAGCAAGAGAACATCTCTATCTTTACGCACGTTTACGTGGAATTAAAAAAAAGAATATTTCATATGTAAGTTTATTCAAATAAGGAGCTAATTTCCTTTACATGAGAATTATATAGATTGCCGATTGTTTATTAAAACGACTTGGTCTTACATTATGGGCTGATCGACCTGTTAAACAATATTCCGGTGGTAATAAACGTAAATTATCCACAGCTATTTCACTTATTGGTAATCCATCAATTATATTTATGGATGTAAGAGTTTCTGAAAAAGAAATATTAACATTCTAAGAAAATTATTCTTCTTAGGAACCAACAACAGGAATGGATGTACGTGCAAAACGATTTTTATGGAATTGTATATTAACATTAACTCGTAAAGATCATAAATCAGTTGTAATAACATCTCATTCAATGGAAGAATGCGAAACATTATGCAATCGTATGAATATTATATTTTAAATCATTCAATATTTTTGTTTTGTCTAGGTCTTGTGATTATGGTCAATGGTAAATTTAAATGTCTCGGTAGTGTACAACATTTAAAAGCAAAGTAAATAATAATTTTTGAAAATTTTATACATGTTTTTTTTCCTATTAAAGATTTGGTGATGGTTATACTATACTTATTCGAACAACTATTGATAGTGATATTAAAACTGTTATTAATTATATAAAAGAACATATACCAGAATCAACAGTTAAAGAAGAACATAATAAAATGATACATTTTCGTGTATCAACGAATGTTCCATTATATAAAATGTTTAGTGTTTTAGAGAAAGCACGAGAAGAATTAGTAAATACTATTGAAGATTATACAGTTACACAAGTAACATTGGATGATGTATTTGTTAATTTTGCTAAGATACAGGAAGAAAATCAAATAGATGACAAGGAAGATAATTGTTTGAAACGAAATTTTTTTAGTAAATTATTTCATAGAAACAAGAAAAATGTATTTGGTAAGTCGAAATATAAATAGATTTGAAAATATTATAATTTTCTTTTATAGAATTAACGCACCTTTAGCGGGGCAATCTTATGGTATGTAGAGTCTTATCGACGAATATCCGGATTTTCTTAATTCGATCTTTTATTTAGGCATTAAATCAAACAGTTATTTTATTTATTCCTACAATAGTCCGGTGTCTTATCGTTTTTTTGTGGCATACTGATCTGTGATGTTTTATTTTTCTATTAAATATTGTTTATAATTACCTCGATTTTTAAATTCCACTACATGATTCGGTGACTTTCCAATCTATTTTTACTTTTTCTTTGTTATATAATTCTAAAAACAAAAGTCATTTTCCTATGTATTTTTTTTTGCTTTGTTTGTTCTAATTTCAATAGAAAAATAATTAAAATAAAACAACAAAAAAGTAATAATTGAATTATTTTTTTCCTTTTTATTCTTTTTTCTTGTTTATAGCACATACAATTAAAATATGAATTTTAAACGAAAAGTTTTTACTGAATAAATATATCCGATAATTGTTGTTTTCGTGCTAAATCTCGTACAAATCGTTTTCGGCCACTCAATGGATTCATACAGCAATAACGACCTAGATAAAAATAATTAATTAAAGAATAAATAAAAAACATAAAAACATACGTTGTACTGTTGGTTCAATCAATGTTTGCAAATCATCGTCATCAGCTGATGAATCCTCTTTATATATACATATGAAATTAATTTTAAAAAAAAAAATTTTTATTTTACCTAGATTTATTAAAGTATTATCAATCAATCGTTGAATAACAGCTTGTCGTAAAGTATCAAGTTGATTCTAAATCCAAAGAATATATAATCATCTTTCTTTTTACAAAAAAATATCATAAATATATCTTCTTTGTTTTCTTCATGCGACCCTATTAGCCTTGATAAGAAAACAATAGCAACTTCTTATATATACAGATCCATCTCGTGGTTCAAGAGTATTTATGATATGTAAACATGAAAGACAAGGACGATGACTCGTTTTGTTTAGTAAATTTTAATAATGTCAACATTCATGTTAAGCTTTAATAAAAATAAATACAATCATCTTTTCTAATTAGTAAACCGATAAGAAAAGAAAAGCTTAGATTATTCTTAATCGTATTTGTTTTTTTTTGCTAGAATTAAATATTAATTAATCTTATACCTGATCTTGATCATTATGTATAATTACAAATGAATGAATGAACAGAAATTGATTGGTAATAAGAATAAACGAAAGTAGATAAACAGGTATCATAGATGAACCGAAATTTTTTCTTCCAATACCAAACATATTGAGGGTTATTGTATGTTTTTAGTTGTATTATGATGGGAATATCTAATAAATCAATGTATAGAAGCGATTATTTTTCAAGCGATTATATATATGGGTATGAACTAGAATGAATTAATAATGACAGAAAGGATGTTATGATCTGTTCTACAAAAAACAGAAAGATGAGGGAACATTTTTAAGAGATGAATCTTTTATTGATTGGAAAAGAGAGAAATAGAGAATAAGAGAAATGAAGAAAGAACAAAGTAGAATAAACTTCTCGCCGTTTTTTTTCTCTCTTAAGTTATAATTAGTAAATCTTTGGAACAGAACAAAAAAAATCATATTATTAATCAAGCATTAAATTAAGTGAAATATGAGACGAGACAATTCATTTGTTAGAGTATTCATGTCACCGGAAGAAATCATGACAAATTTTTCATTTTCTTGAAATTATTAAAATAAAATATTCCTTTAAGTATACTTCATAATCACACTAATTATAGACAACAATGAAGAATTTCAGTAAGCATAAACTGTACATTTATATATATATCAAAGGTACGTTCAACCTATATGAATATGAAAAAAACCCATCATTATCAAACGGAAATAGTAGATGAAAACACATACACATTTGTTAACTATATGCTAGCATATAAAAAAGCTTGTTCATATGTTAGATAAATCGTTTTTCTATTCAAATAAGCCAAAAAAAT
>CAJNOI010000190.1:16448-76015 GCA_905250115.1 Adineta steineri
ACACCCTCAATAATAGTTTCATTCATCCCACATTCCTACTCATCAACTCGGAAAATTTCAATTCTTTATTTCATAGATTATAAATAAAAATGAATCGCACACAATTCTTTTTCGTAAAAACAACATAAGATGATTCATGCGCATTATTTATTCATGTATCTTGCTTACAAAGCACACAATGAAAAAGAAGAATAAGACAATGTTTTCTTTTTCTTTCTTCTCAATCTTTTCCAACTAATCATCACTCTGTTTATTACCATGCAAGATATTTTTATCTTATCAGATGAAAGCAAGTAACTTTTCAAGTATTTTGTTATATTGGCCTTCACAATAAAAGGACAATAAACATAGACACAACATGAGCGACAACTATAATGAAAATTCTCATCCACAGTTGGTAGCTGTTGATTCAACAACTCCATACATTCGCTAAGCAAGTAACGTATTCAACACTCAGTGTTTGAGACAAGTCAATAAAATAGCAAATGACAAAGAAGTTCTCCTTAGTCATAATGACTGTCTACCAATGATTGGATGACACCTTTTAATCTTTTAAATAAACATGATTCATATTATAGTTTGGCTTTCACAAACGCCATGTAATATATCACACCATTGTGCATCTTTATTTGCACTATGAAACGAACTTCGAGCATTTCAAGAACAAGCACATCTTGATAGGATTTTATTTTCTTGAATATCATTCAGATGAATTAATTATCGGTGGTGCAATTATTCCTTCTATTGATAATCAAGGATATAATGGATTCGATATTATCAGAGAGATTCTTTATATATGTGTTCAATTACTTATTACTCCACAAGAATTAATTTTCAAACAAGCGCTTTTAGACAATAATAAATCAAAAAAAGATATGCAACAAGCTATGAATCAATTTTGGAATTTATATGATGAAGAAGTACAAAAGAGATTCGATGAATTTTTTAGATATTCGTTCGAATGTTATTTATTTAATTTTGAAAAAAATATAATCATTATATAGAAATGATAAATCTTATTTATATTTGATACAAAAATATACAGATATTTATAGTGTTTGATCAAAAACAGAATGCGCTTGATAAAGCATGTCAACTCAAAAGTTTAAGTTTTTGTATCGAGTTTATTCTTTTCAATGTTTTATTATTAGATACAAAAGAAAGAAAAAATTATTTCATTGCATCATCAGGCATGAATTCGGATAGATCAGCGACAATTTCTTCGATGATTGTGTGTTTAACTGTTGAGTTAGAATCAAACATAAATCTCAAAAATTCATTAGTCGAAATAAAGTTAAAAATAGAATTGATTCGCTCATGACTTTTTTGTGTCAGATTATTTCCAATGATTTCGTGGATTAACTGTTGACAATTTTTAAGTCTACATTTGAGTAAGAGTCGAATGCACATCGAATTCAGTTTATTGAGTTCAACAATGATTTTAAAAATTAAATGACATTCGAACATCAATTTGTTCAGTAATCGTACGCCATTGGGACTGAATAAAATAATTCCCTTTTCATAGAGTACTTGAGATTTCATTCCTGATTTTATTATCATTTCTAATAATATGTCTGCTATTTGTTTATTTGAAAAACCTTCTGCTAAACGATGAAGATTGTTGAAAAGTCGATCGAATGGTGTAGAGATGCAATATTCTGCAATATATTTATTTGAGAAGAATCTAAATGAGTAAAAAAAATGAATTTTACATATTTTCTTGATTATGTTTAGCAATGAAATACTCTTACTTGCATATATATTTTTCAAAACCAATACTAAGACTTTGGGCTGTTGTATTAGTGACATGATTTGGAAATAAATTTACGGTTATGTGCACCATGTTGCTATTATTTTTTTCCGATACTGAGACAATGTATTATTAACAATAAATGCAAAAGAAACAGACTATTAAAGTGCGTTTCTTTTATATTTCGTACAAGCTGAGCTTATGAACGAAAATCTATGCACTGCAATCTTTATTATATATACGAGGATATGAATCATATTATCTTATCAGATCATTGCATCAATTACAGCGTTCTGATGTTTTTCCTGCGGAGGAAGTCTTTATTGGAAAAAACCAACACGGGAAATTTCGAAAAAAGATAAAGAAAATATCTATATATGGAAGTTTTCCTTATTTTTTTTCGACATTTGCCACCAAACCCTCCACACCCACTCCCCTAAAGAATATACTAGAACGAAGCAGAATATGAGACGTACGCTCATCAGAGCGGAAGTGATGTCACATGGATATACAGAGAACTATACAGAAAGGATGACGTAATAATGCTGCGACATATATGTGTGCGCTGTCAACAAAGCGTGAATAATGTAATTTCTATTTTTTCTCTTTTTTGATTTTTGATGCGCTTATTTTTTTTATCTTGTGATCGTTATCTCACACTGAAGGCGGAAGGGTATATATATAATAAACAATAATAATATATTGTATCAGTATCAAAGAAAATAATAACAACATGGGGCAAAACTTTTCAAAGTTATTTTCAAATCCTGACACAAATACAACAGCAAAAAGTCGTAGTGTTCGTTTTCAAAAAAAAATATGCAAGTATGAGTATTTTATTACTAAACATAATCAACATAATCTGTACAATCTATTTTGTTTGCTTATTAGAATAAAATCAAACAAATATATTGCAAAGTGTTTCATTTCTACACCCTTCGATCGACTTTGCAACAATCTGCATCGTTTAGCAGAAGGTTTTTCGAACAATAATCAAATAGCGGACAGATTAATACAAAAAATAATAAAGTCAGGAAAAAAATGTGAAGTACTCTACAGTAATCGAATTATTTTCTCTGGTGTAAATGGCGAACAATTACTGAGGGAATTGCGTGATAAATTTAACAAAATTATTGATATCATTGTTAACCTGCATAATTCAGATTCCATGCTCGTTCGACCCACATTGCTAAATAGAGTCTTAAACAAGGCGGAGTCCATACTTGTTGATCCTGTCCTCATATTTGCACTTGAAACTGAACTCGATAATTGTCAAAGGTTAATTCGCGAAATTACTGGAAATCATCTAACACAAAAAAGCCATCGACGAATCAATTTCATTTTTGATTTTATTTCAGCTAAAAACTTTTTGGCCTATGCATTTGATTCTAAATCAACACTTAATCATGATATCATCGTAGAAATTACCGCTGATTTACGTGCATTGATGCTCAATTTTGTAATCAGAGAATAATTTTTTTTCTTTTGTATCTGATATTTAAACTCGATACAAAAACTTAAAATTTCTAGTCTACTCACGTTATCAAGCTCATTCTTTTTTTGATTAAACACTATAAATATGTGCATATTTTTGTATCAAATATAAATAAGATTTATCATTTCTATATAATGATTATATTTTTTTCAAAATTAAATAAATAACATTCGAACGAATATCTAAAACTTCATCGAATCTCTTTTGTACTTCTTCATCATATAAATTCCAAAATTAACTTTTAGTTTGTTGCATATCTTTTTTTGATTTATTATTGTCTAAAAGTGCTTGTTTAAGAATTGATTCTGACCAACTACGAATATACGATGTTAATAATCGAATAAAGTCAGATTTAATTACAGTTACATAGTCGATAAAAGGAGCTGGTGTGATACACGACAAAACGAAAAAGATGATGCTCTTCGCGGGACTTGAACCACGCATCTCCTGCTATCCGGGCAGTCGCACTACCATTATACTAGAAGAGATCACTCTCTCTCGTCTTAGATCATCACCTTCATATGCATGATCTAACAATTACATCAGGTATAATTCTTGTGGAGGATTAAGTGATTCAGGACATATATAAAGAATTTCTCTGATAATATCAAATCCATTGGATGCTTGATCATCAATAGAGGGAATAATTATACCACCGATGATTAATTCACATGAACAATATTCAAGAAAATGAATGTAATCAAGATGTGCTTATTCTTGAAATGCTCGAAGTTCATTTCCTACTACAAATAAAGATGCACAATAATGCGATATATTGCATGGTGTTTGTAAAAGCCAAGGAAGTGAAGTCGATGAATAACCGATTGAAAGAGAATTTTAAGGTAAACACAATTCATAGAAAGATCGACCATTAGCTAAACTGTAATATGAATCATGTTTATTTAAAAGATTAAAAGGTGTCATCCAATCATTGGTAGACAAGTCATTGTGACTAAAGAGAATTTCTTTCTCATTTGCTATTTTATTGACTTGTCTCAAACACCGAGTGTTGAATACGTTACTTGCTTAGCGAATGTATAGAGTTGTTGAATCAACAGCTAACAGCTGTGGATGAGAATTTTCTTTATAGTTGTCGCTCACTTTGTTTCTATGTTTATTATTGTCATTTTTATTGTGAAGAACAATATAACAAAATACTTGAAAAGTTACTTGTTTTCATTCCCATAAGATAAAAATATGTTGCATGGTAATAAACAGAGTGCTGATTAGTTGGAAAAGATTGAAAATGAAGAAAAAGAAAACATTATCTTATTCTTTTTTTTCGTTGTGTACTCTGTAAGCAAGATGCATGAATAAATAATGTGTATGAATCATCTTATGTTTTTTTTACGAAAAAGGATTGTGTGTGATTCGTTTTTATTTGTTTAATGTCACAAAAATATTAGAAATTTTTCTTACACTTCTTTTTTTGAGGGTGTGGACATGGTTGTATGAATATTGTTAATCTCCGCCTAAATGAACACACGCTCACACCCAGTTTATAAATAATATTTTTAGAGATGAAAACTACACTGACATGCAATTTTATTAATATGAGAATTGTTTTCAGAAGCAATACTTTCGAAACTTGTGAGATTTTTTCTCAATATTTTCATCGATCATTCAAAACTAAAGTTGTCAATGAAGACACGTGGATGCGAGTGTACGTGAAGATGAAGAATAAATTATCGCCTATATCTCGAGTGTTCTTCGTTTGTCAACAGATTAAAAATAGTGTCATTATAAGTTCATCAAGTTTGTCTTCCATTAGTTGATAGTGTATGCAAAAAATTTGGAAAATGATCTATTCGAAAATAATGAAGAAATATTGATTATTGATGTATTAATCGTCGCCATCGTCTGAATGATTCTTGAAATGTTTTTCTGTACAAGGCTGAAGGAAGGACAAAGACAATAAAGATAAGCATCGATGGAGTAAATGAAATGAAATAACCAAAAATAAATAATAATCGATGGTTAGATGGATTGACACATTCAGATAACATTGACATAATCAGACGGGGTAAAGACAGAATTAGAAGAATAACTGGACTAATCAATAATTGTTTGTGTTCACTAAATTGATTATAAACATGTTCTCTCAGAGTTTGTCTTGTCTGAGCTGTTGATCGTTGTCGCGCTGATCCAAATATGATGAATAAAGCAGAACAAAGATTGATAATACATGGACCAACAAGATGGAAAAATAAGATGATTGTATTGTATTGTTGAATAGCAGGAGAATAACGAGTTAAACACCATCTATTGATATCCACTTTATCCGTTTCTGTATTTACCTCGTACAATTCTCGATGTATAGGTTCATGAATGATTGAACCCATGACACAGAATGGTAAGATGGCAATTATCCATCGAGCAATGCATTGACTTTTCTGTTTATTGAATTTAATTCCTTTGAAAACGAGAATCGCTCTTTCAATGGCTACACAAGCATTGAGCCAAGCATCCAAATATAGACAAAGTTTGAGAAGTGGTTCGATTGATATACAACCTCCTCGGACAACAGAAAGACGAACTGATAGATTCATTTGAGTGAGAACAACAAACCAAAACTTCACTGTAAACATGCTAATTGTAAGAAAAGAAGTAATTGATGATGCTAAGAGATAGATGCCACATCCAGCTTGTCGTAGATCCTTATTTTGAAATGTTATTAGAGACAACACACTATTGATAAAACCTCCAACAAACATAATCATCGTCACAGCAGCACTCATTTTCATCAATACTGTTTGATCAGTCATTGTCATATTCGGTCGAATTTCTTCACGTAAAATGTCATCAAGAGTGACACCAATACTTTTTTTGTAGAACTGACATTTTTGACCAATGAAACAACTGGTCAGATTTTGAGCTAAAGAAAGAGATTCATAGGTATTAAGAGATGAGATCAATTTTTCTCAACTTAAAAAAATCATGTTGGGACAAGTTTATAAGAATCAATAGTTTATGAAAGTCGTTTATCTACACATTGTATATGCAGTCGAGATTAAATTTCTATATTGCTATTTTCTGTTCAATATCTCATGATGAATTGATTCAGTTTTATAAAGATATTTGTGCATATAAACTCGATAAATTTTGAAAGACTACAAAGTAATAAGATTTCAGATAATGAAATCACTAAATAATGGGCCTTTTGGAATATAACGTTGATTCGAGAAGAAAAGTTGTCTCTTACAGTTAACCTATTCGCGACTAAGCTACAATACTGAGAGTTAATCTTTTCTGATTGAAAGAAAACTGTTCATTTTTAAAAGAAAGAGTTCCGATTTGATTCTATTTTTAAGCAATAGTTCTAATGAATTATACAATCTATTTAAAATAGGGAGATTTTTTTATTACTCAAGAGTGGAAATGGAGTCCAGTGGGATTTTTGTACTTCGCTGTTAATGATTTACAAAATAATAGAAAATACTTACTGTGAGGATTAAGAGTGATATTATTTGGACCGGATGTTCGAACGATAAAAAGTCCTGTCATATTCGGTGAAGATGTTGTCACCACTAATATGTATGTAGTATCAGTGTGAAGATAAGCGATGAGCCTGACGTTTTCATAATTACAGGCTTGATAATCCCGTTTGAGTAGATTCTCGGAAGGATCCATTGGGTTAAAGTCATCTTTATAAATATCAACAGATGTATCTTTACTGCTAGAACTAGTAAGAGCATAATAAC
Source organism: Adineta steineri (assembly GCA_905250115.1). Classification (NCBI taxonomy): domain Eukaryota; kingdom Metazoa; phylum Rotifera; class Eurotatoria; order Adinetida; family Adinetidae; genus Adineta; species Adineta steineri. The sequence continues at coordinate 23,395 of CAJNOI010000190.1, forward strand.
CAGTTTCTATCACATTCATTCGTATAGTTTCATAGTAATAATTTGATTTTCGACAATCTCGAGAATATGTTTGACTATTCGTAGTCAACGCTGATAAATAGTTCGATTGTACTGCTGACGAATATTTCAATCGGATGACTGGTGGGTAATCTATATGATGAAAACAAAAATAACAGCTAACATTCGTGATAAATCTTGATTGACTAAGAGAAAGACGAATTTTCGGGTTGTACAAAAGAAAATTGGGCATCATAAGTCGTCTCTCATATACCCTGAATATCGGAGGGCATATCAAAACTGAGCCTATATTTCTGAAGAAATCGATTCTTCATAATCTCTTTTTCAATGAAATAATTGAGCTGCAAATAGAGAGTGAAAATAGAATCTATAAACATATTTTTGTACTCAAATCCTCGATAATATGTAGTAGATGAGTTTCAAATAATTATTTCATTTCAGAAATTGATGGTATCCCAACGTTTTAGATAGAAGAAATTCTTTATTTATAGTCTAATTTTGCTACTGTTGCAATTAATTCAAAAATTAAAGTGCGTCAAGATGCCTTTAAGATTCATAAAAAGTAAAAATATGTTTATATTTTTTATCTGCGATAAATTGTATACATATGTTTGCAGCATTTGTTTTTCTTATGGGAACATTGAGTGATAGAGTGGGTTGTGATAATTAGCAAAAGTTTTTTTCGTTTTATGGTCATGAATAGGGATTCATGTCGATTTTTATATTATTTACATCAGGCTAGTGATCGATTGAAACAAATCCCTGTTCAAGAAGATTGTATTGTTCCTATTCATAATATTCTGTTATTTGATGATTTTAATGTAGCTGTTTGTGTAAAGCTCTCTTCTTATAGTAAAAATATTATCTTACAAAAGAAGCCTTTGTTTGTGAATATGCCAAACTCAACTAAATTCTCATATTAAAGTTGCTAGATATTCAGTAGATAGATGTAATCCATATACTTACTAATATATTTGAGATCAACGATGTCTGAGCCAGATACAAAGATCGAGAATGCACCTGTCACATTGGAGTTATATGTTGTCACAACAAATATATATTTGATACTAGACTCAAGAGCAATTGTGAATTTAAACTGTTCCTGATTGCAGCTTTTATCATCGGATGAAAGTAGATTTTCCCTTGGATGGGTTGGATTGAAATATTCTTTGTAAATAGAGCCGTATGTGTCCATACTACTTTTACTGAAGAAAGTGTAAAGACCACTTCTGATGACATTCACTTGCATCGCTTCATAGTAATTTCCTGGCTCTGAACATCGCCAAAGAAAATACATTGAACTATTTGTTGCCAATTCTGATGCATAAGTTGTTTGAACAACTGATGAAGTATTCACTAATAAAAAGAGAATCAATTCAGTTTTGTATCATATGAAAATATGTGTAAATAATTTGAAATTTTATTTTTACATGTCGGATGCAATTACCGAAAGCGAATGAAAATGATATGAATGATGATATAAATAAGAATCACTATACTCTCACTTTCAAGATGGTAGTAAATACTTTGTGATATCATTCATATCTCCAGTTATAGAGAGAACATTAATTTTGTTACATCCTGCATAGAATATCGATAATATGAAGATCATGCCATCAGAAAACTGTGAGTACGAATCTTATTCTCAATCGAACAGAGATATCTAAAAATAATTTTTTAAGGGTATGGGTTTTTATCTATATTTTCTATTGATAATGAATATGTACAGTTGATTATCCATTAAAATACTATAGATACTCACAAATACGATTAAAACCGATATAGCCTCGGCCCGATACTTGAATTGAAAAGTTTCCTGTTACATTTGAAGAAGATGTCGTCGTAACAAAAATGTATTTCATATTGGCTTGAAGAACAGCTGTGAGTTGGAACTGACTTTGAATACCGAACGCTTCATTATCGATGAGTACATTTTTGGACACATCGAATAGGTCGAAGTTATTTGTGTAGATATAACCGTACGTGTTTTTCATCTCGCTGTTGATCAGAAGAGTATAAGTGCTAGTTATGGTAATGTTCATTTGTATCGCTTCATAATACGAATATGACTCTGAACAATCTTGGAAATAAGTTAAACTATTCGACGTCAGTGCTGATGAATACACTGATTTTACAACTGATGAATTATCTATTGAATGAAAAAAAATCAATAAATATTTGCATTTAGAAGAATAGAAAAATATATGATTATCCATATTCATAGTTTGATTTTCACTCTATGTTTACAGATGATCATTTAATTGATAATCATAGAAGCATTTTTTAACAAAGAAATGAAAAAAAGATGTGAAATTAAATATCTACTTAGCGTCCATGCAGTAAACAACCATGTTAGTCCTTAGATCTGTATGTTCTTTCCAAGATATATTGTAATAATTTGAATTATGAAATGTTATAAAAGCTCATATATAAAAATGAGTATCGTTTCAGACTTTCAAATATATAATTTTTTGAATATCATCTTTATTTCAAACTTTTCTTCTTTCATAAATACAATGTATGTCATTTTCATCCTAATTTCCTAGGATAGTTTTTCTTTTTAATTTTCTCTGAATAAATATTGACTGAAATGATATTGAAGATTTTATTCAATCACTATAAACTTACCACACGATTCTTCCAAATATTGAAATTTTTGAATCCGATGATTTCCTGAATCAGTAACAAACATGTTTCCAGAACGATCAGAACTAAAACTAAATGCATTATGCAATTGATTGGATTGTGAACCCACTCCATAACGTCCAACTAAACATCGAAAACCATTCAAGTCTAATATAACAATTTGATGAGTGCCATAATCCAAAATGAATAAGTACTTTTCAGCATCTAATATAATTGCAGTTGGATATTGGAGTTTAATTGTTGAATTTGATGCGTCATTTCCAGCCACTGTGATGCCATTTGATTCTCCTGACTGAAACAACTGAACTCGATGATTTCCACAATCTGCCACATATAAATCCAAATTCACATCGACAAAGATTCCACGAGGAAGATTAAGTTTATTCGAGGCTGATCCTCGAATACCCGTTCCAGCAGCAACACGATTTGAAGTCATTACAGAGTCATTTAATGATCTTTTCACAACTTGATGATGATTATACAGTGAACAGTAAAGAGTATCATTGATATCGACAAACAAACCGTAACATGATGAGTTGACATTCATCACTATGACAAAGTTATTTGTTTCTGTACGCCATTTCTGTACTAGACCATTCTCATGCCCATCATCAATATAGATATCACCATTTGATGTCACGAACAGAGAATTAGGTTGTGTAAAATTACCATAAATGATCTTTTTTGGATTGACATTCTCTTCGTACCATATTAGGACTGTATTATTTTCTCTATTAGTGGCATAGAGTGTGTTATTTCTGTTCACAAAAATGGCGCGAGGTATAGAACCAACAACTGATCGATTAGCAAAAGTAATTCCATTGGAATTCCACTTGGCTGTTGGACAAAACTTTAGCTGATTGAATGAAAGTGCTAAAAACAAGTAAAGAGAAAAAATTTGAAGAAATGAATTTGTTAATTTATGTTAGTTTTTCGAAAAATTTGCCAAGATTAATTTTAAAAGCATCTCTATGGTTGTTGTATTTTCTCAGATGAAATGTGAATATCAACTAAGAGACGAATGAATTTATCGAAAAAAATTAGTTTACTTTACCTTTTTCAAATGATGATTAAATCTAATGAAACACTTTCTCTTCTTTTTTTATCTCTCATCATTTGCGCTTGAATATTTTGAAAAAAGTTCAATCATCATTGGTCTCTTCAGGGACAAGAAACGTTTATATGTATTTTACCTTTAATTCATGTGTGATTTTACTTAAGAATATTCTTTTATCATATTCTAGTGACAAAAATGCAAGGGGACAGCAGAATCCAGTCCCTTGGATTCAAATGGATTCTTTTGGTTCCCCCTTGGATCAGAACCATCACCTTTGAATAAATGAGAAGGATCCTACTAAATACGTTCTACGATCTGTGATTGGACTTTCTTCTGTTTAACTACAACTCTAATGGACAACATTGCTTGTGCAATGGCTGATGTTCAATATGTGATAAATAAAAGTATTTACCTGATGTTTCATTATTGAGAATAAATAAAAGAGTAATAATAAATACATAGATATTCCACATCTTGCAACAAGATTTGCTCTGTGATGAAATTAGTCGACTGATGAAATAGTCTTCTTTGTCTTCAATAAAAACAATGACACGCATTGTAGATTTACTCTCTAGTTTTATCTCTCTCTTTTTCTCTCATTCATTTCTTCTAGAATATCAAAAAGAGAAAAAATAGCGTTGTAAAGAGGGTTTAATTGTAGATAAAACAAAGAATTGATTCCAGGTTTGAATAACAACGAGACTTGGTCATATGACTGAACATTTGCAGATGAATTTCATTGTCTTTGAAAGTACAAAATGAAATTTAAATTCCAAATAATCATTTTCTTTTTTTTATTTGATTGAAAAATCTTTGATTTTAGTGAAGAAGAACGTGCTAAAGAGCAAGAAGAATTAATCAAAATCTACCTAAATCATCGAACGTGTCTTAAGGGCCCCCCCCCCGGGTCAAAAAATTTTTTTTTTCCAGAGCACTCAATCTTAGTGAAATTTTTACTGAATATGTATCCGACCTTGGATAGTCTTCAGTAAAAAATTGAGCTCATAATATAGAGTTTTGCACGAGTTATCCTAATATTAAGGGTCAAAAGTAGGTCTTCGTAGTTCCAAGATTTTCTTCGCAGTTTTAATGATATCGATCTCGGGATAGCGCTAAAATGTGCAGAACACTTGTCTCTACAACCTAACAAAGCCGGTTTCTTGAAAAAAAAGAAAGTGTTTCCTGAAAAAGGTTTTTGGAAAAACTTGAGGTTATCTCTTTAGAAAACTCGATTTTTTCATAACGAACTAGGGTGAAAACAGAAATTCCGGCTTTGTTAGGCTCTAGTACTGAGCTTTAGCTTTATTTTGAAACCTTCCCGAGCGTTCTAGCGCTCAAAATGGCGGAGAAATCTTGGAAATACGGACAGACAAAACATAAAAAACACTTTCGAGAAAAACGCAAAACAAGTTTTTACTTTGATTATCGAAATTTTTCTTCTAAAAAACTTGATATAGAGAAAAATTCAAATAGTTTCAATAATCGAGGTTTTTGAAAAAAAAAAATTTTTTTGACCCCGGGGGGGCCCTTAACTAAAAATAAGATATCATCTATCATCGTCAATAAATGATTGACGTCAATGAATAAGTCATGACTAGTTTGATGTCTTTTTTTGTTTGACTCTGTTCAATAATCTGCTTTGTTAGGACTCGTTTTTAATCACGTTCTTTATTTCTCTATGCGCAATAAGTATCTATGAGGAAAATGTTCTCCTTTGAATATTTCAATCTGTTTTTAATGGAAACTGATCAGATATATAAAAAATAAAAATATCCATCACAACGCAATGGATTTTTCTGAAGGACAACATGAAAATACATGAATTCTACTATAAATTCAATATTTGTAAGAATAATACTCTGACAATGGATGCATTTTATCAATTAGTAGCAATAGTTTTATTCAAACATAATTACAGTCGTGTAACTCAAATCAATAATTTAATATTTCTTAAAATCCGACGGCGACGAGTCGGTCGTGTGAGTGAGTCAAAAGGCGATGATCAACCTCACCCAGCGCAATACGAACTGATCTATTCATTGGTACAATTCTGTAGCAGAGTTAAATGTTTCTCAATATTTTGGAATATCTCTCGAACCGTCCGACTGAAAATATTTAATTCCATTTTGTTGATAGCAAATCTGAGAATGAGATTAGCAATTGATCATGACTTCAACAGAAACAAAGCTTCTATCCCATATCGTTCATGACCTACTTTGTTATTGATACATTATTCCCGTTGATGCTATGAGCGATCGAGAAACTTATCAACAAATAGAAAAAATTCATGAACTTGAGAAGTAGTTTTTTGATTAAAAAGGAATATTTTAAAATTAAGATTGAAAGAAATAGACAATGTTGATAATTAAAGTGGTATCAGATCGGTTTTTACAAAACTCTCAGCATTGTATTTTCTGATATGTCCAAACAGAGATCTTATTATATATTGATATGAGATTACTTATGTATTAAAATTTTTTTCAAGTATTATACCAACATTCATTATTACATGATAAGCATAGAGCTACGTCCATTTCTAACATTGTTTCTTTCTATCTACATCATTCTTTAGTCGTTTGAAACGAAAGCGACGACCATACATAGATAAGGATAACAATAGAAAAAAAAGTAGTCATCGATCATTTCTCATTCTTTCCCCTTTTTTTGTTTCTGTTTGCGCTTTCTTCCTTGACCGTTTCGCCTCACTAGCGATAGATAGTCGATCAGCGTTTAATTTTCTCTCTTCGTTTTCTTATTCGTTCGCCATTATTCAGTTTCATGCTTTTAAACTAAAGCACGAATGAGTAGTCGTTCCATTATGTATAGTTCATTTATCTTCGCGAATGTTGTGAATAGCTATTTTTGCACGAGCACGCATACTAAATAGCTCTTTTTATCAATGATAAGTGACGATGAATGATTTGTGAAGATTTTTGGCGTTAGGAATTTTCGAATGTTATGTCGATAGTATCGAATAATTTGAAATTACTATCATTATATTTTCTTCTTTCTTATTTATTTTAGGTATAATTTTTACTAATAAATTCGCGCACATCGATACTGAAAATACAAATTTTCTGTAAAATATAGTATGTACACCAAGGAGAGTTTTTATTTATTTTGAACTAAGTCGTCTAGGACGACTTTGTTGGTACAGTGTACAAAGATTTGTGATTTTGTATTAGTGTGTATACAAATCTGATTAAACAATTTGAAATTAATTTTATCTACAACAATTTCATACGAATTTATTAGCTCCACATCTCAATATACTTTTTTTAATATCCCCATCAAGGATACGGATGGTATGGGATAGACTTTTCGTCCCACAGGTCGATGCAACTCATCCCATTCCATGGGACTCATTACAAAAAATATTTCTCCCGTTCCATGGAAGTCCTTGAAAGATAATATCAATCCCATCCTATGGGACTCATTGAAAAATAGTATCTATCCCATCCCATGCAAATTCCTAATCCCCACACTTCCCATATCCCTGATTTCTTGGATATATATATAATACTGTTGATCGCTCCTCATAACAATAAATCGAGTATCCTCGCACATATTATCAAGACTTCTATTGAATAACTTTTATAGGAGTGATCAAATTCTGATTGTTCATACACTTACATTTTTTTTTATTGCAGATTATTTGTGAACGAAATTCAACAAAGATACATCATCGAAAAAGATAGTTGAGGTATGTGGAAAAGTTTAACATTTGTATTATTATCATTTGTCATTGGTGAGACATTTTGTGGACCAGTACGTCGAAAAGATCCAAACAAAATACATAGTTTAAAGTAAGCTATTGTTTTTTAACTAATTAATTTGTATTTATCTTATGCAGTTCACTATGTCATATATTGAATTATGGAGAATTTAATGATCGTGGTATAAAGACATTTACACTGAATAGTCCTAATGAACCCATCAAGAAATACCAAACTGGATACAGAAATCGAGTGGAATACGTTCGTGCAGGTATGATTGTTCTTCATAGTATTCTGAATTTTCAATCAGCTAATATTGGTATGGAGAGTCAGAGTACCTTAAAATCTCTTGATTTTCTGACTTCTAGGAGTGAGTGTACAGTAGCTTGACTTTATAAATGTTACCTCCAATTCCTGATTGTGAGAAATAGTTTCGAATGATGTTTTGGAGTTATAGTTTTTGAAATGCTTTATTTATTTTATTTTATTGAACATAGTCATTACCGTTCAAACTGTACAGAGCAAAGGTTCAACAACCAATGACGCTACTCGAAAATTTGCACGGGCAATGGGAAAGCCAACAGATGATGCTGGTCATATTATTGGGAATAATTTAGGTGGTACTGGTCGAAATGTCTATAATATTTTCCCACAAAGTCCTAATATCAATCGAGGTGCATGGAGTCAAGAAGAGAAGGACATTCGTAATTTAGTCTTGACTACAAAACAACCTATTGAAGTTGTTGTTCAACTATATTATCCAACGACAACAGCAACAAGACCAAATCGTTTCACATACCGGGCAGGTTATAACAATGCTTGTCATTCAGCTAATGTCATCAATCCTTAATGATCCTATCTTCTCATCATACAGACTTTATTTCTTTTTGCTTATTTTGTTTCTGTTGTTTATCTTCTTAATACTAATAAAAACATACTAATATTGATCTTTTGCATGTTGATTTGTTGCTTGCATAATGAGAACAATCTGGCTTTATTACTTTAGGAGGCTATTCTATATTCTGATTATTAATCTAAATATTTTTATGTTAAAAATAAACATGAATATTCATAGAAAGATCTATAAATATGAGAATGAGGTCGATATTAGAAACTATTCTGACTATATGTTTAAATTTTGAATGCATCAAGACTTAATACTCCAAAGTTAAAGTATTTTCTATGCCAGAGCGATATATTTTTAAGATCTATTCTTTACTCTCTAAATTTAAGCTCCAATGAATAGATCTGCAATTTTGAAATACCAAATCTAATTGTAAATATCTAAATTATACTTCTGAGACGATTATATAACGAAGTTGTAATTTTATTAGCACGATATCTACATAAATGACGTTTATTAATTATGATGAAGCATTTTAATTGATATAAAACTTGTAAAATATCGTCACAATGATCCACTTACAAAAATACTTTATATGTATTCTTACGACATCTTGAGGGTATAAATATTCTATTTCATCTATACCCTATAGTTTCCACTTGTCCATAATATATACTGGATATAAAAGATAAATGTGTTTGTATGTGTCACAGATATACAATGATAAAAGAATAAGAATATTCTGCTTTTTTTAACCCATATTATATGAAAAATATATAGACTAGTGGCGTAACCAGAAATTTAAAGGTGATGGGGCTCAGCCCCAAAACCAGAAATGGACAACTCAGTTCGAAAAATGACGACCTCAATTTAACTCAATTCCATTCATTAACTTAGTTGAATTGAATTGAGTACAACTATTTAGTATAACTGAATTGAATTGAATTAATTCACTTTTTTCTGCTGAGTTGCCCAGCTCTGCCCAAAACTGTCTAGTCTTTTGGATTTTTTGATTGTCAAGTTTAGTAACTAAAAAAGCTTATCAGCGCAACCCCGTTGGGGCTAAAAATGTGGAACTCACGTATGTTCGCATCAAAATATCTGATCATGCTTAAGCGCTTTGTCTTCTTTTTTTGCTCAAATTTAGTTAATTTATAGCTATTTTTGACAATTTTTGGTTATTTATATTAAACTTGCGGCAGTATATAGCTATTTTTAGCTATTTGTCATTATTTTCATAAAAATTCCCGCAATTTATAGCCATCTTCGTTATTTTTTTTTATTAAATTTGTAGTAATTTATGGCTATTTTTAACTATTTTTGCTTATTTTTATTAAAATTCTACTAATTTATAGCTGTATTTAACCATTTTGCTTATATTTTATAGAAAATTCCGCAATTTACAGCTATTTTTAACGCTTTTTTAGTATTTTTATTAACATTTTAGCAATTTATAGCTATTTTTAATGATTTTTGCGTATTTTTATTGAATTCGGGGGGGGGGGGGGGGGGGGGGGGGGGCCTGGGAAACTTGAACTTAAAACTTACACTCACGATTTTCTTCGAAAACTTACGTGAGTTCCACAAAATCCGGGTGATGGGGCTTAAACACTCGGTGATGGGGCTAAGCCCCATCTGGCCCCCCCCTGGTTACGCCACTAATATAGACTATTTTTTCGTTCTTATATGAAAATGAAGACATGTTCAAATTGATGTTATCTATAAGTATGTTTCTCTCTCTTTTATTCGAGTATCATAAAAATAAGCATTGACAACGGCTGGAATTGTAATCGAAAGTGATACGATTATAACTAAATCTCAAGATAACGAAACTTACGTTTTTAGCATGCTCTTTGAAGAGAAGCACATAATGAATGAAATCAATCAATACCGTCTCTTTAGTCTAATCCTATACACTCTGTAGGCAAAGACAATAATCATGATTAATTTTTCATTATTTAAAAGTATTTTGTTCAAAGTAACACTCGTCAACTAGATAATGACTTCGAAGAATCAAAGTATGATATTCTCAGAAACGACACATAGAAATGATAAAACTCTTGAATTCGATTGCTCTTGAGGGTCTAAATCTTCGCACAACTCACGTACTTAAATTACTGTTTAATTGTTTCTGTGCATCATAGTTGAATTGAATTATTGCGGATAATCTTTACATGATCTGACAATAAGTTATTATATGAAATCATTACATATTCAAAAGAAATGTGTGAGCAAATATAATTCATTTTTCTTTCGCATATTTTAAATATCAAAATCACAAATCTTCTTTTCAATAAGTTGACCTTTGTTTTCGAAGGCACGCTCTTTGATGAAACTTGCAACGGAAATGACACATTATTGCACAGAACTCAAATTTATCGTCAATATGAGAACCAACAAAACTGAACTTTTGTATTTCTATCAGCATTTGTTTGAAACAACATTTGAATCGATAGTAGAAAATGGACTTGCAAATGACTTTGTACATTTGTAAATAGGAGAGAGAAATACATTCGTATTTACTTTCAACCTATACTTTCATAGTTGAACACTATATCATCGATCGAATAATATATATCTGCCTTCTAGATCCGTTACTTAAATATTGAATAGAATCGTGTGGAATAGTTTTATTAAGGAGAAGTAATCATTTTGATAGGAGGACTAACTAGAGAAGAGCAAAAAAATTGTTTAGTTATCGCAGCTGCCAGCGATAGATTGCCAGCTTCCATTCACTTTGCATTTGCAGTATGCGTAAGCAATTCCTCGACATGAACCAGTTACAGCTCCTATATTCTTGCCGATGCAATTGGATTCACAACGCGCCGAATTCCATGGACATCCGCAGGTACCAGCCGAAGCTACATCTATAAGGTAGAAGGATATTTATGTTTACAAGCTCTTAAAATCATTTTTCACATACCAAGTGTAGTTCCAAGAATGAGAACGAGTACGACGAGAAGAACGAGAGTACGAGCCATAATAATGTATTTTGTTTGATTTCGAAATAAAATATAATTTGGATTTGTATTGAATAGCTTATAGAAACATCATTTATATACTTGTCTGCCTATCAAGAGTATTACTTGATCTTTACTTTATAAATAAAGATTATTTTTATCTTCATTTTAAAGATAAAGATAATCTTTATTTGCAAAAAATAAAATTAAAATAAAAGATAAAGATATATTTTTTCATGCAATAAGTACATCTACAAATAACACGCGATGCAAAAGTATTTGCACAAATGTCTGAGTCTGTTAAACCATATCACCAATCTTGAAACCAGTCAATTGTTTTTTATCAAAGTTGATGTAGGTAGAGTTTTTCAAATGCTGCATTTTTGCGCTGGTTTTTTTGTAGTAATCCATTTTATTTAGCTTAAACTAATTGAGAAACATGAGATTTTCTAGTTGCAAAGACGTTTTTACAGGTGAACGGTTTTTGCCTATTTTTTCTTCACAGTTCCATTTCAGAGTGTGCTCTTTCGAATAAAAAATATTGACTGGTTTCGAGAATGGTGATATGATTTAACAGACTCAGACATTTGTGCAAATACTTTTGCACCGCATATTACTCTGTATAACAAGAGAATACATTTATTAATGCACTTTTTTATCATCATCATCATCATCATTTTCATATGATATATCATCAAAAAAAAGGATCCCACAAGAACCGATATATATATGAAGTGCTTTTATATATTACAGGTAACTACATAATATCATAATTTTGTGAGTTACTCTAAAAAAATAAAAAAATACGCTACGATAGAAAAAAAATCTTTATCCTTTATTTTATCTTTGTTTTCGAAAATAAAGAAAAACTTTATATTTATTTTATAAAGATAAAGATTATCTTTGTTGTAAAGTAAAATGAAGATAAAGTAATACCCATACGGTCTAGACAGAAAGTGAAGTTTTTAACATTTCACTTGTATTTTTTTTTGCATATAACCGTAAATCTTAATTTACGATGTTTCTTTTGAAAATATATAAGAAAAAAATGGCACGCAATTATTCTAATGGACAACATCCAATAAATGTTACTCATTCTCTGTAGAACTATTTTTGTCATACTGTTAAATGAAAGAAAAAAAATCCAATAATGACGGATTATATTAATTTTAGTAAAGTTCTATGAAATTCTCGATTGGTTTTAAAGCTGAATCACTGATAAGTTTAAAAGAATACGATTTAATTTCTTTTTAATTTGATTCTCTAATGGTTTAATCAAATAAAATATTTTAATTTCAAGAATTATTCAGGTAGATCGTCAATGTAGAGGTAGACTAAAGTATCGTACGGCTTACAAGATAATTCAAAATGTTGGAAGGATTTGAGATGAATGAAATAAGTGTCGTTTATTGAAGAAATACTACTGATATAACTCGAGTAAGAATCATGGATATAAAAATAAACTATAATATTTTTGGTTATCGTAAATAAATCCCGGTGCACTGTAATTAATCGTTGTTTATTCGATATTCGATCCTATTCTGCGGAATGATACTAAATATTTGTGTTGAAGTTCGAAAAACGTAATTAAAAGCGGCAACAATAGATATTCTCACAGTATACCTTACGCGCACTCTACAATTGCAGTAAATCAGACGAAAATTAAATGTACTTATCTATCGCGACTTCTATGTTAATTCTAAACTTTAATATTTATAGAATATATAATTAATAATTATGTTCATGTTGGTAAATGAGATCAACATATCTCTTTCACATTGTCTCGGATTCCATATGATAAACGTCATCATTGTACTGCGTATTAACATACTATAGAATATTTTTCCAGTTGAAAGTATTAACAAGAAAGTGGATATTCTTCGTGAGAGAAAAAATTATCGGTTGTTTTCTACAATATAGAAAAATAAGTATTCATGTTCCCGAAGAGAATAAAAAAGAGTATGTCATTCATTTCCTTTCTCTCCATTTAGATGTTAGTCATCGCTTCTACTATACATAGTAATAGAAACATAAAATAGAGAATATTCAATGTAGTATATGTGTATATCAATATGAGACAGTTACACATCCGGCACTAGTACTCACTTCCCTTCACATGCACACTCTGACGTTATTACTGATTTTTCAATTTCTTTAAAAACAATTTTTCTAAAATATTAAGCATTTTCGGAGTAATTAAAATTCCATGAATGAATAATAATTAAAGCCGATTTTCTACAAAGTAATATTCAAAGAATTTCACAAGAACTTTTTGTAGCTAAAATTTTCTGATCCACTTTCAGTAACATTTAATCTAGGCTAATCCGATAGATTTTGACAATTAAATGCATTGAAGATGAAAACAAATGAATTTATTTTCATCTTTAATGTATTTATTTGAGTAATTTCACTAGGGTGTGTTGCTGATTTAGAAAAAAGAAAAGGAACATTATAGAATTGTTAACTGTTAAAAAGAATGACTTTTAGATCGTTGGAATATATAATTTCAAGAACGAGTACTAATCTAATCTATCAATGAAAGTTAATATAGTGTAAAAAATTAAAATATTTATGCTTTAGACAGCTACGCGTATGACGTCGGAAAAATTATCTTGTCGTCAACATTGATTAAAAAATACGCAAAGGATAGAATGAAAACAGAACTCTTTTGGCAGTTCAGTGTTGACTTGTTAACCGCCACTGCGCTTTTGTACTAAGTTCTTTTTCATAATTACACAACAGAAAAACGTACCATGCATCTGCTTTAATAAAATTTTCTAATCCAGAGGCAACATATTGCCTGCATATACATCTCTGTTTTTACCATCACAATATTCTGACTTTTCTCTTGTCTCAAACAGAAAATTTTCAGAGTGCATTTCTCGATTGAGTTTTTCAGTTCTCTGAGAAAAGCAGATAGTAGAACTTCGCAAGGAAGAACTCTTTAATATTCCTTGCACGAAGATTTATGAGACGTCTTAATACGAGCGATACATGAAAAGATAGGTGTGCGTCATTGAAACGAAATAATAAGTAAAACATATTGTCTGCATTTTTTATGCTGATCATTTCTTTTATCATTATAGATAACGACTGTTGCTCACTCTACCTGATGTCTACGATCGCTGATACTCTCATCATTGTACAACAAACAATTACTCGCTATATTTTTCCTGTTTTTCTCGTATTAGGTAATTTCGGTAATCTGGTTTGCATTGCTATCTTTTCCCAAAAACACCATCGACGTAGTTCTTGTTCGATGTACTTGTTTGCTGCTGCTATGTGTAGTCTCATAGGTGTTAATTGGGGACTTGGCACTAATACCTATGCTTTCTATCAACCACCAGACCCATTCATTAAGTCACTCACTCTCTGTCGTATTCGAGGTTATATTTTGCAAGCATCTTCGATTCTTCATCGTACGTTGACTGTATTGGCATGTGCAGATCGATATGCAATGAGTTCGACTCAAGCCACCACGCGTAAGTTTAGTACACCAAAAATGGCATTGAAAATGATCTTCGGTGTCACTCTTTTATGTATGCTCATTTCAATTCATTTGCCGATTTTAGAGACTATCGAAAACAGTCGATGCGGTACTTTTGGAGCTTATGGATTCTTTTTCAGTATCTATCTCATTTGCATTTATGGTGTTATTATACCGAGTCTCGCAATTCTCTTCAGTGTTCTCATCCTGAAAAATCTGAAAGCGGTTCGTACTCGTGTTCAACCACTTCAAGGAACAAACAATGCGCCACAGCATATTTTATTGAAACGCGATATGAATATGTTGAGACTTGCGTTTGCTGAAGTAATGGTCGGTATTCTTCTCAACTTTTTATATCCAGCCAATTCCTTGTACACAATATTGACAAGTAATGTACCGAATAAGAGTCGAGATCGCACTCAGATCGAAGCATTCGTTAATTTTCTTGGACTTATTGTCTTGTTTTATCTAAATTATTGTATTACGTTCTATCTATACCTGGCTATATCCAAACCCTTTCGTCAAGAGATCAAACGGCTCGTCACCAAGTACATCAAACGATCAAAACGAGAACAGACAAATGTCATTACTGGTCTGATACCTCTACGACAACGAGAAACACACTTGAGGTTGGGTGAGAGTAAGTTTGGTAATAATCAATCAAATTCTCACCCACAAGCACATCCTCAAGAAACAGTAAATACAAAACATACTTGATCACATCATTATAAAATGGAAATGATCGTAATTTGACTTACTTTTGATTTTTTTTGTGATTCTTTTATTCGCTTATATATTATATTTAGATTCTTCTTGAGAGTGGTTGTGGGAGACGAATATAATATCTACACCCACACCCTCAAGATGATTAACATTTCTTTTTTAAATGTATTTAGTAGAATTAGTAACGCTACTGCAGTAGTCGTTCGGCTACTAAAAAACTCATACTCTTCTCACAAAATACAAAATCTGATATTTTGATAAAGTATGAGTATAATTCGGATCTATCTAGATGCGTGCTAGACCCAAAATAAAGCTCACTTAATATGGAATTAGTTTTGCGTGATTGTCACACAGCATGTATAATCTGATAACTCTACCAATTTGCCGTACACGCACATACAAGAACTCAACTGAATTAATGTGCAATTTCCGCGAATAAGATATATGGTACATTACAAAAACTTTTTTTACCTCCTTCCTCTAAATGCCTCAGTTTGAACTCAATTATTAATTACGTATACTAAGTATAAAAGAAATGATAGATTACAACAAAGCACTAGACTTAGAAGGCTAAAATTTTGCACATCGTCCTAAATATGTATGAACATTATATCTGTAGAATTATTTACATTCAAAAAACCATCTAAATATTTTCGCTTGTTTAGATAATACGCATATTTTTCTTTTTTAATTAAAATAATCCAGCCATAAATACCGGTGATACTTTTTTTATTAGCGGAAATATATGTCGTGTATAAATTAATTTGATAGTAGGCGACAAACGCAAAAAAGCTTTTATATTTACAATCAAATAGAATCATCTTTAAATTCGTCACGATCCAAGACTACACTTAATCTTTATAAACAATAAACTTTAAACGTTTTATTTAAATCTTATTTACAAACGGTAATCTATGTCGAGCGCAGATATATTAAACTTTATCTTGAAACAAGTTCATATCTATTATGGTTTGTTTATCGTAATCACTGGCGTGATTGGTGGAATATTCAATGTTATTATTTTTACATCACTTAAAACATTTAGAGAAACAACATGTGCATTTTATTTGACTATTTACTTCAATAGTTAATATTGATCTAAGAACAAAATCATGGTTTTGTAAATTTCATTATTTTCTTGGACATTGAGGTCTTTTGGTATCATCTGCTGGTACATGTTTAGAAACTGTTGATCAGTACTTATCAATGAGTAAATATCGACATCTAAGTAATTTACGAATAGCTCGTCGTTGCATTTGTATTAGTTCAATATTGTGCTGTGTTCATAGCATTTCTTTTCTCATTTACATGGATACACCTTCTAACTCTTGTGTGATTACTAATTTGAACTTTTCAATGTATATCTCTCGCTTTTATTATCCAGTTTTAATGGGATGTTTACCTCTTAGTATAATGATAACATTTTCACTGCTAGCTTTTTATAATGCTCATAAATTAGGTAATCGCCACATAAATATTGTGCGTTTGAGTCGAGATCGACAATTGACTGCAATAACATTGGTTCAAGTAGTATATATTGTAACTACAAAATTACCATACGTTATTTACTATATATACTCACTAAACCTAAACACAATGGATGCAGAACAAACTGCACAAAGTAATTTTATTGTTACAATTACACTTTTAATTTATTATTCATTATATGCTGTGAGTATTTTGTTTGAAAAGTTTTATACATATTTTCTTTTGTTCTTGTTAATGATAGAGCCCGTTCTATATCTCCTGCTGTGTTTCGGAACGATTTCGCAAGCAATTAGTTTATGTACTTGTCAATATTTGGCTTAATCGATGGCGACAATGGATAAATAGATTAAACAACAGTCAAATTGGACCGAATATAGAAATGCGAGACAATGAACATTTAAATAGAATAAGAAAAGATTTAGTTGAATTTGATTCAATTCGTTAAAGATGTTGTATCAAGTGAAATATATTTCTGCGAAATTCATTTTTCTATTATATTATAATAATCTACACTTAATACCCCTTGCTGATCTTTCGACGTAATTATTCCATTCTTATTTTTGAAAGCTAATCAAAAAAACTGCTTGTTACCTGTTTTTATGATGTACTTTTATAATTCAAATCTATATATAAACCAAGATGAAGGATGAATATATTATTCTTTAACTCATTTTCAAGATAGATCAAGAAATTGCTATGTCTACAATGGAATAATTCGTTACCATAAGATAACATGACCTAAGTGCCTGCTAATAACTGCTTTTAGAATATTTTAATGGAAATTATAAGTCTTATCATCAAAATTAAAAATAGAAACATATTAATTAGTCTATTACGTGGTTCTTTATTAGTAAATACAAGTTTTTGACACATTTTTTCTGGAAGGAAAATAAGAACAGAAGATTTACTTTCAAAGAAAACTTTTTTTTTGGATACAGATTCATTAGTAGATTTCTCACCGGATATTACCCACTCCGAATATATCTTAATAAAACATCATTGTTAATAAATTTCTTCTTGTTTTTATTCAAGATTTATATGAACAATGTAGATAATTTGAACGCTTGAGTATTTATTTTATAGCAGAAAATTTATCTACACAAAAGAATTGTTTTAACTTCCTTTCGAAATGTTTTTGATATGGCAAAATTTGCATAACAACTAAGACAAGATGGAATTGTTATACTAAAAAAACATAAATTTCTAATGATATTTTCAATTTGTGTTTGATCAAAACTTTTAACATTATTTTGTGTTATTTGTCCATATATGAGAAAGATTGGAAGTACAAAAGTAAACAATGTATAAATAATAATATCCACAATTAACATGAAAACAAATTATCGATCTTTCGAAGAAGTCGACTGTACATTAGCCTCCGGAGCAGTTCTTGTTGATTCATTATTGATAACTCTAATGCGGCGCATTTTTCGCATATTACTAAGTGCACATAATCCACATGTAATCATTATTACGAGTACTAGCATTTCGATAATAACTGTATAATAAGCTATGAAAATAGTTTGAACACCTGGTTGAAAATAACAAACATAAACATAGGGAGCAAATTGTAAAATAGATGCAAAAATCAATATATGACTATGAAATAATGCCCAAAATATTGTACCTATTATAATACATAGATAAGCAAGACGTGGAGTGCTTCGACGTCGTGTTATAGCATTACGTGAAGTAATAAACATTCGATCAATAGAAGCCAAAATTAAATAATATTGATTTAAACAATGAAGTAAAAGACTGGCGTAAAGGTGTAAACGACAGAAAATTAAGCTGTGTATAGCAGGATCAATGTTATATCCTAAACTAACTACTGTATATAATAAATTACAGTAAATATAGAGTAAATTTATAATATTAAATACAATGAAATAAATTGAACATGGATTTTTTCGTAAATTTTTCTTCGAAAATATAATTAAATTCAATATACAACCCACAGTACCTATGAAGATTAAAATTGGACCAGCAATTTGACATATATATGTTTGTGCTAATTGCATAGTAACGACTAAACTAGATGAATATGGTGAAGACATCTAGAGATGTTTGATTTTACTAAAGAATAAAGAAATGACAGCAGTATATTTATACTATTCTAATAAATGTGAACAGAAATGAAAAGAGTATATAGGTGTATTTTCTTGTTAAAGGAATTCATTAAGAGCTATTCTTTCTATAATATCTATTTTTATACACACCACTCTCGCGAAAGAAGAAAATAATTGATAACATCTACTGAGCATTACAATGACAACAAAATATTTGATTAGTGAAGAAGATAAAGTTACTAATAGAAAAAAACTATTTACTCACGAAGTATAATATAGAATAAAGAAAAAAGGAATAGAAGTAAAGAAAATTTGATTAGTGAGTAAGGTGAAGTTACTAATAGAAAAAACTATTTACTAAAGAAACTAGAGTTGAATCCTTGTATCAGTAATGAAGGTTTGGCTTTTGAAAAAATCAAGTTTCACATGTTATAAATAGATCGAAAAGAACTACGCATAAGAATCGTATTCTTACTATTGGCTATAAATAACATACTTATTTTTATTTATCAATAAATTTAATCAAATCTCTGCTAATGTTATCTACTAGTAAACTGTAACAAGTCATCTTTTTGTAAGATAGTGCAAATTTTGGGACATATTAAAATGCAGATACTTTAAAAACTATAAAAAAACAAATGAGAAGAGATGATTATGTTTTCTTCTAAAACTCTTGAGACTACTTACACAAGTATTCAACCGAATTTTATATTTTTATTCATAAATAAACATATATTAATAGAAAATTATACTAAAAAAACATTTATTGATACATACGAATAACTTTTTACTCTATAGAATATTATTAATCGATATTGATTAATTTATTTTATAATAATCATATTCCAACTTCCATATAGAACTATTTTCTAAAGTTTTTTCCAGGATGATAGTAAATCTACAAAATATATTGTCATGTTTTGCTAGTTATGATATTCTGCATGGACCAACAGGACTCTTCAAACATACTGAGAAAAAAAACAATAATGAGGTTTTTCATTATAAACTGGAAAATAATTAAAGCATTATCAAATGACAACTGTAGTAAAAAATCTTTCATTATAATAATTAGTGATACTACTAACATGTGATTATATATACGAATCGATCATTAGTTCATTAACAAAAGTATATCAAATAAGTTGAATCTATAACTTAATCAATATTTCTAAAAAGAATTCTTAAAAATCAAATAAATATAATCATTTTTCATATATGCTAGAGACAGCGATCTAGAGAAAGAAAGAAAACAAAAACGACAAGTCGAACACATTATAGTCTGTTTTGACTTTTCCACTGATTGTTTAGTATAACTGACTGTTAAAATATTTTATTTACTGATCATCTGATTAGTTTACTGATCGTTCAATCTTGAGGATGGGTATGGAGGCCGGTGAATGTAAATAAGTGTGTTATGAATCAAATACCAACACCACATCCCCATCCTACAGAAAAAAAGATATTCAGATTTCTCACAAATTGATCATCTCTCGATTGTCACAATACAACAAGAATCTATTTTAATCATAATTTTATTTATTTATTGTAAATATCCAACAATTTTCATTCAAAACATAGTTCATATTTTTGAATTCGATGATTGTTCTTGTCAGCAACATAAAGATTACCTTCAACATCAAATGATAAATCAGAAGGTGTATTCAATTGATTTGATTCCGTTCCTTTTCCATTTCCGCCCATTACAATTGAACCTTCTGTGTCGCCTTCATTCCAACGCATTACTCGATGATTTCCAGAGTCTGCGACAAAGATGTGATGCCAATGGTCAACAATCACTCCATTAGGCCAGTATAAATGGTCAAGACTCATTCCTGGACCATGTCCACCAGCAACAACAATGCCGTATTTAGCATCTTTTTTCCATTTTATTACACGATGATTGTTCATATCAGATACATAAACAGAATAATCTTCATCGACAAATATATGAGCAGGTTTGGTTAATTGATTAAGACTATATCCTTCTTTATTTCCACCTGCAACTACTGTTCCATCTGGTTCTTCTTCTGCCCAACGTCTCACTTCATTGTTTCCACTATCAGAAACATAAATAAACCCATAGTTATCCATTGCCAAACCATAACTATATATATCAGACATGATAATTTGTGGATTTGTTCTATTTTCACAAAACCATCGCGTTACTCCTTGATTTGCGCTATCAGCAACGATCAAAAAATTCTTTTCTTGGTCAACAATTACATCTGTTGGGCTCCACAATTGATCAGTTTCATTTATAACGATTTGCCCATTGCTCGAATTATGTTTCCATTCAATAATACGATTATTATAATAATCAGCAACAAAAATAGTGTTGTTATCATTAATAAAGATTCCTTCAGGTGCAGAGAGTTGGCTTACTTCATTTCCTTGACCATTTCCTCCAGCAACTGTAATTCCTTGTTGTTTCCATCTATTACATTTTGTTTTGTTTTGTTCTAATAGTGAAAAAAAATATTTTTGTCAGATTAAATATGAAAATATTGTTTGAATCAAAATGAAAGAGAAATAGTCTTCTCGCTTATTTTTTCTTTTGAAAAAAAGTATACCTTTCGTTGTTGGATTGTCTGTTATTGTCGTAACTTCTTTTGTTGTTGATATTGATGTTTCTCTAATGTTTATTTTTTTCGTTTTAATAATAGCTATTGGAATAGTTATAAGTAAAACAGCAATGATCATTAAAATAATGCTCCATAACAATTTTCTTCTTTGAAAAGATTCCCATCTAGAATAAATTTATATATTTAGTATTTGTTACAACAATTTACAATAAACATACAATATTCTTAGATGATTTCTTGATGTTTGTTCTGAGTTCGAATTAACTTGGTCAGACTAAAATCATCAATGAATATAAAAGATATTTTGTGTTATTTAATCAACTAAATTACATCACAAACGCCTATTTGGTTTTGATTCATAATTGATATTTTATGTAAGTTTAAGAATATTCCAAGGCTTTTTACAATCAAAATCTAGAAAAAGAAATAATTGAAAAAAGGACTTTTATAACTTTCTGCAACGCCTTTTTGTCTCATTCGATTCAAAGATGTTCATCGCAGCTAAAAACTTGCTATTGCTACGATAATTGTAATAAAAATGTTTTGATGTTCACAACTCCGACTAATTTTGACCCGGAAGAAAAAAATTAATGTTGTTTTCTATGTTCAATAATTTCTACTTTTTATTAAGAAGTTGTCTATTAATTTAGTTTTGACGTTGAATGATGATATTCAAAGAAAATTCATTTTTATGTAATAAATCTTTATTAAATAAGAATTTCTTCTGTCATCTGTCACTTTCTTTGAATATAATAAATCAAGAAATGAATGATATTATAAATATTAAATTATTCTTAACAGATAAATTCCAGTGAGTATATTTTTTTCAGGTAAAAATCTTGACTTTTCATCAGTGATAATCAATATTTTTCTAGATCTTAAGGTGTAGGTGGGTGAGTATCTCTTCTTTATCTCTCTAACCTACACTCACATATACACACACCACCCACACCCTCAAAATTTTGTCGTTCACTTACGCCGAGATATATGCAAAATAAGAAATATCGCAAAACTTTTGTGACATTCGATAATTGAGATTATTGATCTTACATTTCATACATTAATACTTATTGATTGTTTAGATTCTTTTAATAAAATATTACTTTCGTTTTCATTGTCCCATTTATCTTTTTATATTTTATAAAAAAATTAAAACTCAATTTTTTATTAAAATTCGGTTCATAAAGGTATACATATAATTACAATATCTCATATAAGAAAAATATTTTTCATGAAACATCGACATGCTTTTATCAATCAAAAAAAACCAAAAATACGTATTGATGGTTGTTTGTAGTCAGGAGAAAATAAAGATCATTTTTGTAAAACCATTAGTAACTATTGGTAAGGTCTTTTTGTATAGTTTATATTAGATAAATGTTCTTGTAGAGGTAAATCATGCATTCTAAAGAAAAACAGCAAAACTTTAAAAATCAGGAATTCCCTGATAAAATTAGAAGAGATGACAGTTTTGAGTTCAAAAGAGTATCTCATCTGTTATAATTTTATATATTCATTTATCATTTTTCTAACAGTTTGTCTATGTGAAGACAAGCGATACATCTCTCTAATTTCTCATGTGAATTAAAATCAGAATGACATCGCACAGAATATGAGCTGCATCTTCATCGTAAGAGAAAAAAAACAATTCATTCTTAAAAAGAACTCCGTTTGGTACACACGTCTTTGATTTTATTTTTTTATCAAACCATCAGAAGTAAAGTTATCGTTACTAATATTATTATTCCTTTCTGATTATATTCGATCAACATGGTATCATTAACAACAATAACATCTGATTTCACTATCTACAGTTTCTTCATCATATTAATTATTGGAACAATTGGAAATATATGTAATCTTATTGCATTTTTATCGAAAGATCTTCGAACAAAAGCTTGTATATTTTACATGGTTTGTTCTGCTTCACTTGATTTATTTTTCAGTAATTTTGGTATTATAATTCGTTTCTCAACAGAATATTTTGGAAATAATCTGACTAATACTAATCGTGGTATTTGTAAAGTACGTGGTTACCTTCTTGTATGTTTACCAGCGATGGCTTCAACAGGTGTTTTATTGGCAACATTCGACCGATGTGTATCAACATCATCAAATGCTCGCTGGAGACGATTGAGTTCTATTTGGTTTGCTCAACGTCTTTTCATCATATTCATGCTCTTTATTTTAATTTCAAGCAGTTTTCATCTGATCGTATATGATATTCGCAATGGTACATGTGCACCATCACCTGGCCTTGCAGCGATTATAGTCGCTCTTTATATCATTCTTAGTTTTCTGATTCCTAATACAGGCATGATAGTTTTTGGCATCATGACACGGAGGCACTTGCAACAATTGAAAAATCGCATCGTTCCGATTTCTCTCGCCAATAATAATCAACAGCTTGGTGTTGAGCGAACGAATCGACAACTACTCATTCTAATATTTACACAAGCTTCTGTGTCTACTGTATTATTATCTCAACGCTGTCTCACGTATTCATACCTTGTGATTACAAGTTCTGTACAAAAGAGTGTCGAGCAACAGCAAATCGAATATTTTATTCAACAAGTAAGCCTTATACTTATGTACGTAAACTATGGTATGACTTTCTTTATTAATTATTGTTCGAGTAGTATGTTTCGAAAAACATTTCGAGCATCTATACAATCACTAATGAATAGATGCTTTCGTTTTTGTAAATGTGGTCAAATGCAAAATTAGATGTTCATGTAAAACACCAAACACAAATCAAATATATGTGAATATATTTTTTGTTTGATCAAAGTGTATTTAGATGTTGTTACAGATGTCCGTACTCGCTTTCGTTGTCTTATTATGTATCATTTTCTCGATGTCGTATCCTTTTTTTTTTTTGAAACAATAAATTATTCAATCGACAGTTTCTTTCTATATCACTAATGTATTTGATCATCCTACTTGAAATCCTAAATACATCCGCATCTATAATATGCACACAATGCTCTGAATTTTACCCAATAGTAGAATCCATCTTGAGGATGTGAATATGAGCTAAATAAGGAAACGTCCACATTCTTAACTAGATATAAAATATTGCAAAAATAGATGAAGAGATGTTTTAGACATACATGTAGAAAATAATATAGAATCATAATTTATTTTGTACAATAGATCCTGTTGACATTATAAAATATCGATCGAATCGTTCAGCATTTTCTTCAAATATAATCTATAAATATTTATGAAAATGATATTTTATCAATAAAATAAATAATCTAAGTTTTTTTTCTGATTGTAGACTTGGAATTCATTTTTATGAAAGAGATCTATTAATAATTACTTCTTTCTGACGAATGTAGATTTAGAATAAATTGTTTTTATCGTAAACATTTTTTATCTTCTTTTCGATAATTTCAGTTGGAAATATATAATAAATGGCATCTGTAACTGGAAGAAACAGAAAACACAATGATTCTATCTGTTGAAAAAAAAAGACAAATTCACTATACTAATCTCGCCTTTTTTTTGTTGCTTTTTAGTAATTTGCATAATAAAAGTTATTTGAAGTATTTGTTAAGTGCTTGATATAATCAGTGATGTGTGGGTGTGAGTATGTTTTATTTAGTTATATTCGTATCCTCACACACATTAAAATTAAATTTTCTATAAATTAAGAAATAATATTCTAAAAGAAATCTTTTCTATTTATCTAGAACATTAATGACATTGTTTGAAAATATGAAATACTATTATTAGTTCTTTTGTATTTTGGTTACCTTCATATATATGTTATCAAAATATCAGTAAATGTTAATATTTAAAGAAGGATTTGTTTCAATTACTCATCGTTAACAACACATAACAACTTTGATAAACATAAGATTTTCTCTTTATATTTATACGAACGCAATTTCAAAACAAAAATATTATCGTTCGATAATAATGCATTGCCCTATTATAAAATGGTATTTATTGAGTACCATATTTCTGTTCGATATTTCATTAAACTTCATCAATTGTCAAACTTGTACACCGTTGAATACTTGGCCAATAATTAAACCAAATTGGTCAAATTGTTCTGTTCTCTCCGATGGCGTATGTTATTGTTTTTTTATTAATTCAATAATGAAATAAAATATTTTTTTTAGACATTTACAATTAATAATATTCATGCTGAATGTACGTTATTAAATGTTCCTATTAATTGGAATTCATCTAATTTAACAACATGTACAGAAACAATTCAAATATACGTTAAACGTTATTTTTTATTAGGATACGAAAATATATCTCATCATTTATGGCGAATACCAGGTATTATTTATCTCGAAGAAATTTATAATAAAAATAAAATTTTTCTTAAATAGGTGGCGGTGGTATTCCTGTATCATCATTAGAATTTGAAGCTGTAACTGTTGTTGGTGCATTAAGTGGTTCAGTTTCAGTCTATGTTACAGATAAACGTAGTGTTGGTGAGAGTAGTCGATTAGAATGTCCAACATCAATTGTTCAAAATTTTACGGGTTGTTTGTCATTTATTAAAGCAAATGAATATCGTTTAAAACAAAATACATATACAAATACAGCGCATGATTTAGAATACGTTCTTAATATTGTTATGGGTAAAAATCGTGAAAATTTAAAAACAAATCAACGTGTTATTCTAATGGGATCAAGTCAAGGAACTTATCTTTTACAACGATATCTTCACGTAACTCAAGAATCTGAACAAGTCGATGCTGTTATATTTGATTCTGTTTTACCACCTGATATAACACGATTAGTTTATGGTGATAAATATTTAAATTATATATTTTTAGATTTATTTACACGTTGTTCACAAGATCAACAAGGATGTGCAAAATATTTCGAAGATAATAATCCTTTACGTGCTCTTTATACATATAAAATGAATGAAGATTTTTTTGATAATTCATCTTGTCTTTATCTATTAAAAACAAATACAACTGAACTTGCAAATAAAGTATATATAAATATTATTTATTAATTATACATAAGAAATTTTTATTTAGATGTCATTTATATTATATCCGGAAGCGATGCAATTATTACCTGCATTGATCTATCGAATCAATCGATGTAATCAAGATGATCAGAATGTTTTAAAAAAATTTTTAAATGTAACTCAACCACCAGAACAAGAGGGAGCAATAGGATATTCAATTTTAGTTGAATTAAATAATAATCTTGCTGAATTATGGTCTCCGTTGAATTTAGAAGAAAAAAATCCAACATGTGAATATTTAAAAGGAATATCAAGCAATACATTTGCTTCTACAAATGTTATGCCGGATATTTATTGCGAAATTGAAAAAACAAAAATCTTAGAATATCCGACTGATCAATATTATAGAAAATACCCAACAAAAAAAACTAATATGCCAATGTTATTGTTACATGGTATGTTTGAAAATTTAATTTATAATAAATACATTGAATTATTTAAGGGGATATGGATCAAGCATTGCCGTTACCGATTCCTCGACATTTTTTTAAACAATATTCAATGATAAATCCAAATTTTATCAATATTGAAATGCCTCGAACAGGACATACTGCGTTAGGTGGATCACCAATGGTTGACGAAGAAGGTACTTGTGGTTGGAACATAGCTGTATCATTTATGTTATCACCGACCTTCGAACCTGATCGTTCATGTTTAAAAAAAATTAGTTCAATTGATTTTGCTGGTACAACAACAAAAACGAAACAAATAGCGATACAATATTTTGGTACTGATAATATTTGGGGTACAGAAAAACCAAATGGAACAGTAATAAATATAGCTATCAATATTCAGTTGTCTTTTTCTATATTACTATCAATTTTTATTATATATTTAACATCGTTTTAATCCGTCCTAAGAAATAAAGGACCCGAAAGCTTCGAATTTTTTGGAAAATAAAGAAGTTCACGAATGAACGTCTACTTTGTTATATTTAGAGTCTTTGAGTGTTTTTGAATGGAAGAGAAAGTGTGTGACTATGGATATCAGCTACAGTTGACACCCATACTCTATTCCATAAAGAATTTTAAAAAAATTGAATCACATACGTAACCAATCACACTACATCGCTTTCTAGACAAGGCCACTAATTATATATAACGTTTCCTTTCTTTGTTCGTTCCTCTTTCTATATCTTGACCTTGTTGTGATATAAGAAATGTATCGTTCAGTTAATTGGGAATAAAATAGAAGCAAGAAGCACGAAAGATAAATAAACCGTTACAAACATAGAAATTCGCATTGTTGCGCTAATCTCAACTGGGAAAAAATTCAGTTGCTCAATTGTAAATAAGCTATTCAATATAATTTCACGTAATATACATAACTTTTGATATCACTCGTATAAATTTCTTTTTGTTTTAGTATTGAAAATGAATCAAAATGGATGTACTAATTTTGAAGATCTTTCAAATGAAATAATCTATGAAATTTTTGATTTTCTTGATACTTATCAAGCTTATGAAATTTTTAGCAATTTAAATATACGATTTCGAAATATTCTTACTTTATCAGATCTTTCGATTAATGTCAATATTTTTAATATATCAAAATTATCATTTGAACAACATTATGAACAATTTTTTAAATGTAATACTCATCGAATTCATTCACTTTATATTTCAAATCCAATTGTTATCGATTTAATATTTTCATCTATTAAAAATGATTTATTACTAACTCGACTTCGAATACTTTGTTTGAAAAATATTGATTTAAATGATTGTAAAGATTTTTTCGATTATTTGATTCTATTACCACAACTTTCAACATTAATTATTTATTCATTTAAAAAAGATTGTGATAGAATTATAATCTATCATAAACTATTTCGTTTACCAGCATTAAAATACTGTAAATTATCGCTTAATGATAGCAGTAATTTTCCACAGGAAGTATTTTCTACTACTTATGATACCTTTAGTTCTATTGAACATCTTATTATTGATTGTAATGTATATTTTAATGAACTATTACATATATTACCATATGTTCCTCATCTTCGTCGTTTATCAATCAAAAGTCTGACTTCGTCTTATGGTCAGGTACCACATAAATTTTCATTTACTTTAAATAATCTGACACATGTTTCTATTGAATTACACCTTATAAACTTCGATGAATTTCAACCCTTTACGATGAATCTTTTTAAAAATCTTCAAGTTTTATATATTTCAACTAGTATGGATAATGAATATATCAATGCTCAAAGATGGGAAGATTTGATCGCAACTCATATGCCTCATTTACGAATTTTTGATATTCAGCATAAAACATATTTATTTAACAATATAATTAATGGTGAAACATGTCAAGATTTAATGAATCGATTCGCTACATTATTTTGGACTAAACGAAAATGGTTTTTTACACATCAACTTTATTATTTAGACCGTCCAAATTATGGAGTATTCTATTCTATACAACCATACAGGTATGAAACACGATCTTGTGGGTGCGGATGTCTCGCTTTCATCTACACACACCCTAACTAACAGCTTTGTTTTTTTATTTCAAAGGAGGAAAAACTACATATTGAATTGTATTGAAAATCAGTGTAACTATTCATGCAACAAGAAAAATACTTTTTATTCAGTTCGTCATATTTATATTGAACACAGATTAGCAATCGATAATTATTCGATTAATTTTCCAAATGCTAATGAAATTACTTTTGGCAAAAATGTTTATATATCTCAGGATTTAATTATGAATATTTCCAATAGCATAATTCCTCTATCACAAATAACAAAAATAACAATTAATAGTGATTTTATTTGTTTTTCCAATATAATCGAAATGTTATGTTTAATACCGAATTGTAAAAAATTAATGCTTACATCTTTATCATTGGAGAACACAGATTTTTCGTCGTTAGAATGCACGAAAAATTTTCAATATTTATCTCATAAAAATACTATTACAAATATTTATATTAAATCATGCGATTTCAAAGGAGTTCAACTATTAGTAAATCTTTTTCCTCGATTGCAACATCTGCATATAAATGAACTTCAGCAAGAATTTCAATCGATTATAAAATATTTATTAAACACCAATGAAAATACTCGTTATTTACATTCATTATTTATTCGAAGTATAAGTAAAATATGGATTAAAAAACGAAAGAATATAATTACAGAAATTAAACAACAGAATGACGTTTCTATAAAACTTCCTGGTGATTTTGGTTGCTATTTGTGGTGGAAATAAATATTGTTACTCACCTTCAAAAATAAAAACCCATTTATTTTTCTCTTTATTTGTCGCCCTCGCGAATGCTTATTTGTTCTTTTTTTCTGTGCATTATATTGTAAACTATTGTGCAATTATAAACATTGTATTCTTTCATTTTTTAAATAAACGATATTTCGTCATTGATTAAGAATATCTATATGGAACAAATAAAACGTCAACGAAGTAACAATGTAAATAATTATCATAATAATAAAAAACAGAAGATACAAGGTAAAATATATATAGAATTTTTTTTTGTAATTTGTATTTTTTTTTCCAGTTGAAACGAATTGGTGAGTCAACAAAAAATATTCGTTAAAATGAATATTCTTCGTTTTGTTTTAGTTTATTAAAAGAATTTGTCACATGTTTTGAAGATCTTTCTGATGAATTAATCTATGAAATATTTGAATTATTAAAGTTTGATCATGTTTATAAAGCTTTTTATTCACTTAATACACGATTTTATAATTTTATAATTAATTCAACTGTTCCAATTGAAATTAATTTTTCTTCTATATCAATATTGTAACATCTTATGTGACGCCGTTTATTTCTCTTCTCACTAGTTATACATGTAGCTATATCCTTCATTTCTCATCACTCTTTCTTCCTTCTTCTTGCAGACAACTATATCACATCTTTTTATATTTATGTTCTGTTTATCATAAGTCATTCTGTCCTTCTCTCTCTCGCTCTAATTGATTGTATTGGAAAAGATATAAAAGGGAAAAGATATATTGAATAAAGGGATAGTTGTAGAAGCTTAGATTACGAAGTTGTTACAAATATCAACACTTTAACGGTACAAGAATAAACATCGAATTCTTTCACTTCATTTATCAAATTCATGTTTAAATGATGATATTTCTTCACCAATTCATATTCTATCTCAGTTTCTTCGTCTCGAAACATTTAGTCTTAATAATATAGAATCAAATCATCTTGAATATCTCGTTCCTACATTAGTTTCTTTACCATGCCTATCTTCATTATCTATCACATCAATAGACATTATTCTAGATAGGATTGCTATCTATGATCAAATAATTCGTCTGCACGCAGATCTTCACGATAAAGAGTTCGATTCATGTGTGCGATTTCTATTAGAGAAAACAAATCGAAATACTAATCCTTTATGCTCATTATGTGGTTTATCGGCAAACACA
The DNA here is from genome assembly GCA_905250115.1 of Adineta steineri. Taxonomy (NCBI): domain Eukaryota; kingdom Metazoa; phylum Rotifera; class Eurotatoria; order Adinetida; family Adinetidae; genus Adineta; species Adineta steineri. Next base: position 54,402 of record CAJNOI010000190.1, read on the forward strand.
ATTTGGCTTACAAGATTAAAAGCATTACTCGAATCTGAGACGTTACTGGATGATTATATGTTTAAAATGATCGATATACATCTATGTTTATGGTGGTAACGTTGATATGTATTAATAAAACTTTAAAATGAACTATGTCTGTGATTTGTTCTGGAGTTTTTCGTTCACTTTACGAATGTTCTGTTCAGTTCGAATAATATCGCGATGGGTTGGTGGCAATATTTTTCGGCAGATAGCTAGAGATTTTTGAAAGAAATCTAATGCTTTAACATAATCACCTATTTTTTCATGATACAACCATCCAATATTGTTATACGATGTAGCAATATCAGGATGATTATGTGGTAATGTAGCCAATCGAATATTCAAACATTTGTTATAATAGTCTAAGGCTAAATCTACTTCATTCATTGCGCTATATGTAATTGCAAAACGATTATATGTTGCTAATATATCTGGATGTTCGGATGGCAAAGTCGCTTGTTGAATTTTTAAAGCTGTATTTAAATTTGTTAATGCTTCAGAATATAATTTTTTTCTCCAGTAGACGAGACCAATAGAACTATGTAGTCGACCTTTTTCTTCACAAATGTCGAGACCAAGTTCATTTAATAATGATAAACTTTTATGTAAATTTGATAGAGATTCATCATATTGATTTAGCCAATGATCTGCCCATCCAAGACCACTATATCCGATACTTTCATCAAGTTGAGATTCATAAATCATTCGTTTATAACATTTTTGTGCTTGTTTATATTCTCCCATTTCAGTTAAAATTTTTCCAAGCGAATGTAAATTTGTTTCATCACCAATCTTATCTTTCATATGAGCAAATGTTTCTTTTAAATAAAAATCATCTTCACTAGCTAATGTAATATGTGCAATCCAAAGTTTTTTCTCTTTATCTTCATGAATCGATTCAATACGAAACAATGCTCCAAGCATAATAAGAACTTCATTTTCACTTGCAATATAACTCAAACGATCGATATTACAAAATGGTACTGTTTTTTGACGTGGATCGATATCGATTTCGAATAGAATTCGATCAATTTCATTATTTGGTTTAATCGACTGCAGGAAACTAAGAGCAGTTTTGTATTCAAGACTAGTAGAAAGAAATGAATTCATTGAAATAAATTCTCCAATACTGGATTGAATTAATTTCAATTCATTTAAATCAATTGCTTGACCACGATAGACTCGAATAATATCACGTGTAGGCATTTTACGTAAATAATGTTCGTATTCCTTTCTCAATTGATTTGAGAGATCAGTAATGAAAAAACGAAGTGCAAATAATAAATCGAAATTTTGATTGCGCAATGCTTTGTTTAAAATACGATAGAGACAACATTCACGTGTATACCACCAGATAGCATTTTTTGTTTTATATGTCTTCTCAAATTCGTTAATAATCGAAAGTTCTTCGGAATTATTTTGATATTGTTCTTTACAAACATCAATCAATTCCTGTCGAGCATTGATTTTATGATGCATACGAAAAAGTACTTCAATAAATAATTGAAACCACATGAACATAGCATTTCGACTTTCTAATGATTCAGTATTGCAATTGACAATTGAAATCATTCCGGAATCTTCGATTAGAACTCGAACTCTTTGATCTTCAGTAATTCGAGCGATCAATTCCGATTGTTGAGTAAAAATGTCTTTGACCTATGAGAAAGAATTTAGATTCTATGTCTATTGCAACATTATAAACACATACTTTGGCAAAGTCGGTAATCCATTGTTTGTCGACTGGTTGATCTTGACAAAATATGTAGCATGCCTTGAATTGTGAAAGATCATGTATACGAGGAACTAGTTGATGAGCCATTGAGTTAGAAGAAATAAGAATAATTTTTTCTTCTATAATTTTCCGAATCTCCTGTTCACATTCATCAGGATTTTCGAATGTTTGTAAAGAATTGACGACTTTTCTCAATTCCTTTTGTATTTCTTGATTATCTTTCGTTTTGTTTACATCTTCATCAAGCCAGAAATAAGCAAACATGTTACTGTTGGATGTCGCTTTTTGAGGAACTGAAGGTTGTTTTTCTTTCCGTACATTTGCTGATGAAACTCTTGTTGTTACTTCATTTGGTTCCTTGTTTGGTATACGCGAAGAACCGGGTCGACTGCTCGTCATCGTGATGAAAAATGAGCTCTCACTGTAAGAAATATTCTCGTAGTTTCTCTTCTCTGCAACTAAAATGTGAGTGATGTTGAAGGACGTTTTTTTCTATTGTGATAGAATTGATGTGAGAAGAGAACAAATGTATTACAGGTTGGCAAGATGATGAAAAAAAGAAAATAATAATGATCACGTGGTAGAAACCAATGTTTATATATTATTTTGATGGCATTTGTAATAATTTTATTTGCTCTATTGCGAATCTCAGTGAATAGGAATAAAGTTAATTCAAACGATTTACAGGAGCTACTCATTATTTTTCCCATTAAGTTGTTTCGGACACCGAAGTCTTATCATTTTCATATTTCGACTTTTTTTTCTTCGATATTTTTATCCTTCGATATTTTTATACTTCGATATTTTTATACTTCGACATTTTATTTTCGACATTTTTCGTTCGATCTTTTTATACTTCGATATTTTAACTTTCGACCTTAGTCGGAAGAATCATAAAAATAATTCCATTTTTTTTCTTAACTTTTTGTTGTTTGCTTTACTGTATTATCTTCCTCATTCTGTATTTTATTTCACAAGATTACAATATAATATTGCTGGAAGTTTTTTCTATATATTTAAGACAAAAATAAAATATGAAAACTTAATCGATTGCCACTTCTATATGACGTGTGGTGGATTTTATTTTTATCTTACACCCACACCCTTAACTTAAAAAGTGAGCTCTACTACAAATATGACTGTAAAACTTTCTCTGATCAACTGAGACGTTGGGTAACAAGTGATATACAAAAAAAGATCGTTGAGAAGAAGCACAAATCCATCTTGTTTCATGAGGATGTTCAATCTGATTGTGCATTGAGCAATGGCATGTTGCTCGGTTGTGAGAGATGACCGTGTAGCTTACAATTTGGACAATAATACTCATTTCTCGTTGCTTCCTTGACGAAACCTATGCCATCAATGTATTTCTCGTAGAGTCCATCCTTCTCGTAGGGTCGTATATCTAAAAAAACAGCCAACAATGAATGTTCACTAAATGAATCTTCTCGTCGTAAACACAAACCTGAGCAATTGCAGCACTGTTTTATCGCCCACATATTACAGTCGTGTCCACACATCTTCCTTTTCATTTCCGGTCGATAATCGAGTCCATCTAATAATGTCACTCCATCATCATGAATCATGTCGATCCTGTACGGCAAGGGACCCTCTCGTAGAATCTCTCTAAGATGAACAATATTCAAAGCACGATTCACTCGTTGTTTGTCGGTAACCAGAAATTCTGTAGCAGGCAGCAAAAGAACTTCTTCATTATCTCTCGATAAGTATGAATAATTTTCAATCAATTTGCCACTTTGACATTCAATGTAAAAAAGTGTTCTTTGTCCAGTTTTTCCAAGAAATTCTTCTTTACTGAACACTTCCACTGACCGTGTACAGGAACTAAAACCCCACCAAGTGAATTCTTTGTCTTTCACATAATGACTTGAAGCATTACCATTGACACCACGATAGACAAGACCACGATACCGTGGTAGTTTTTTCAAGGCTCTAACCAACAGTGTGAAATAGGGTAAGATAGGGTTTAATCGACTCCGATCTGCGAGACGAAGTGTCGAGTTTAAAATGTAGAACAGACTTTCTTGTTCGGTCTTTGATTCCATTGTATAGAGTTGAATTGCAGCACTTTCATCGATGGTCAGATCATAAATATCTTCTTTTTTCGAACATTCTTTTTTAGCCAAAGAAACTTGCTTGTGAATGTGAGGATCGATGTTTGACGGGATGTGTTCTTGCATGTAAATGATTGCCTCTTCCAGTGAAAATTGTCGCCACGGGTGTGAGCCTTGAATTATAGGTAATGTCTCACCCGTTTCATGGACCACATCGTAGAAACGAGAGCGACACGACGAAGTTGATGCAGATATTTTTTCCATGATAGAAAATATTTTTCAAATGTTCCACCAACACAAGAAGCGGATCAATCGTTAAGTGATGAAATATCTTTCAAAAAATGTACAACAAAATATCGTGACAGTGTTATTTCGCAATTTAGTTTACTCATGTGTTGTGCAAGAATCAGAGGAAGAAAGAAATACATTTGATGACTCATAATGGCTTTTTGTATTTGAGAGGAAAAAAAAGAAAAGCAAAATGTTATACCCGTGTGAATCGAGTATCGAAGAGTCGACCTGTGATCACATTAGCAGATCTGATCATCTTTCAAATCAGTCTCGTCAAGAGTGTGAATGGGTGAGAATGTGAATGAGTGTGTGTGTGACTGGAGAAGATACACTCGTACACCCACAGCCTCAAATTAGGTAGTTGCGTTGTTTGTCCTATAGAATTCATTTATAGTATGATAGAGCCAAATGAAAAAAGAGAATCTGACAAGCCTTTTACAGATGAAAGAGATATAATGAAAAACAAGATAATAATAGATAGTATTGTTTTTTGTGTGATGAATGAAAAAATAAAGTATGCACAAGAATGAGTAATTTTTCTTTACTTCCCATATTATTCTATTCGTTGAAAGAGCCTAAAGCTGTTTCTCTTAACACTTGTCTGTGTCCTTGAAATCAAAAATAGATTCATTTTATTTTGAATTCTTTATTCATTTAAATGCATTGAAATGTTTCTTTTGTAAAACGTTTTTTTATAGAAAAAAAACTCTTCTATGCCTATATAACTTTCAATCTCATGAAATACTCTTTTATTTTGTTCTTTCATCCGTTTAAAATTATACCATTTCTTCTATCGAGCTCCCATGTAAATATTTTTTGTATAAAAACGCGTATCAGCTGCGTTCAAATCGCGTCTGAATTTGAAACGATGCTAGACGCAGTTCGAACATAAACTGTGATAATAAATAAAACTGCGTCTGGACACGTTTAGCTAAATTTTAAAATTGAAAAAGAACATCACAATCCGTCTCAGGTTTGATCTGAGTCGCCATCAATATCCCCTAACGATGGTCTTTACCCTATTATAGGCCAACGGATTGTTATTGTATTGATTTATCTAGGATGATATAAATGATATAAGCGAGAATAGAACAAGCGATTAACAAGCAACCATACATACCGTTCAGTCACATGTGACTACAATCGTTGTCATATGAATGATGAACTGTATGTGAATCTCAAATTCATATATATATGGATGCATGTATTATTTCAATAGTCTTGACATAAATATTTATTTTAAGTATTAATATTTCTATTTTCGTACACAAAATTAGCGTAAATAAAAAACAACCTAATATACAATTTTTTCTCAAATTTTTGAAATTTTGTTTTGTTCAAACCATTTTCGTTGTATCCTTTTTCTATAAAGCAATTTTTTATACAACTTTAAATGGCGCCAATATATCAAAATTTATTATTTGAATATCATATTTTATGAAATAATATACTTCTTTTTTTTCTATTTTCTTTTGGTCATATAATGTAAATATCAGGAACAATTTTTCTGTATGCTTAAAATTGAAATCTATCACTTAAATTAGATATTTAGAGATTATTTCGACAAAGTTTAATCAATATCGAAGAATAATATATGAAGAGATTGATATTTATTTATTTATTGTTTATATATTCGCTATTTTAAAACAACTAATTAAAATTTTACGTTTTTTGTCAGATACAGAATAATAAATATTCGAAATTATTTTTGTTTTATTCCACCAAAATCTGTTTTGATAGATATATCTGTACGCTTATAAAGAAGGGTATTTTGTGAAACTTTAGATGCTATCGAACATAGTTAATAGTCTTCTATAAATGTTTTTGTCTTAAGGCTAACAGAAATATGTGTATTTTTTTGATACTTTTAATTCTTTGTTGGTCTATATTTGAACAAAGATATTCATATTTGCATGATGCTTTTGATCAAAAATATAATTAATATAATAAAGAAGAAGTATGTAGGTTGCTTCAGAACAACTATGAATCTAGTCTATTTATGTTAATTGCTAATAAAATAACTTTTACATTCGATACATTCACATACATAAAGCTTTTAGACAAGCTAGTTCGTATCTTCATAGGAGTTTTTGTCTTACGTGCATGTAATACTAAATATTTAAACTAATAATTTCTTTTAGTTCTTACTATATTCAACTATATAAAAAATCAGATTGTATGCCTTTTTATAATTTTATGATATCTACGCTTGTTAAAACTGTAGAATAAACTTTTCTTGTTATTCACATTGCTGTAGGGATATAATTTAATGCAAAATCGCGTTCAGATATGTTTGAAAAATGTATACAATTGTGTCTAGGTGCGCTTCTATACAAGATCGCGTTCAGATGCGTTTGAATATTTTGTATAACTGCGTATATACGCGGTCAAGTATGCGATTGCGTGTTAACGTATTTCAATAAGAAACGCGATTATACGCGTCTATTCTGCGTTTCATGTTTACATGGGTATTAATAAAAAAAATATTATAATGAATTTAACGAACCATGAATAATAAAATATAATCTTTTAGCACTAATGATTCTATTATAAGTGACTAAAATAAATAAATATTTAATATAAAAGATGCATTATATACGGTTCTGAATAATAATATTGACGTCAGCAGAATTGCCTTATCAAATATTCAATTGAATATTAATGAGAAGAGAATAACTCTCTTATGAAATCTTTCTTAAAATATTTTATTTTTATTTCTATTGTTAAAAAAAATATGAATTTTAGATGAATCATCATATCTAACATAGTATTATATTTTTTTATGTAAATAACATGGAAAATTTCTTCTAAAATATTAGTCTATATTTTGTAATTCTTAGAATGCATCAATATATATATATATATATATTAATCATTTTTAGTTCAAGATGTTCGGTAGAAGATCGAACTTAAATAAATATCATGATATTTAACAAAATAATTAATATAAAGAAATAGAGTATGGACTGATGTGCTTAGTTCGAAAAATCACTTCAAATAAAATCAAAGAAACAGCAACAAGATTTTTCTTTCATCTTCTGTATACGAGTATATGTTGTCAATACATATTTATATATTTAGCAGTTAGAATAATTATTCGACCATAATCTTTATAATGAACATACTTTCAACATTTATATTTACCATTTTTTAATTAATTTTAATGAAAAATGTCTCGTTCTATTTGTGGAGTTACCGACAAAAAGACAGATAAAATGCATTAACCTATTATTGCGACGAAGTGGAAAATGAGATAAAATATTTCTTTACTTCATATTCATTCTCACAATTTCTTGTCCGCTCAAACATCAATAAAAGAAAAGCAGTTTTATTCGTAAGAGTAATGATATCTAACACAGTCTGGTTTTGGTCATTGCTTATCGTGCTTATTCCATCATTTATCTGTTTATTATTTGTTCTTTATAATCTTCTTTTTGATCGAACTCTTCGTCATGCTCTCAATAATCATATTATTATTGTTATTCTTATCATTGATCTTATCACTCTAATGACAACATATCCATGGATGATATATTTTTATTACCAGAACGGTGTTATATGGGAAAGATCAATGATTTTTTGTGAATTCTGGGCATTTATTGATTGGGGATTATTTATCACACATATGATACTCTTTGCTTGGGCAACTATCGAAAGACATATTCTTATTTTTCATGATAAGTGGGTATCAACTAGAAAGAAACGATTCTTTGTTCATTATCTCCCAATCATCGCCCTTCTTCTCTACTGTCTTCTCTACTACATCATTGCAATTTTCTTTCCACCTTGTCAAAATATCTATCTTAATTTCCACAGGGTCTGTATAAATCCATGTATGTATGATATATATATATTTGTTATGTATGATTCAGTAGTTCACCAAATAGTCCCCACTTGTATAGCCGTTATATTTAGTCTTGCTTTATTTTTACGTGTTTTATGGCAAAAACATCGTGCACATCAACCAATTCAATGGCGAAAATATCGAAAGATGACAATTCAATTGCTATCTATTTCATTACTGTATTTTATATTTTTGTTTCCATACACAATAGCCACTATTCTCTCTCTATGTGATGTAGTGTCTGAAGCAATCTATGACTTTTATCTATATGCAGCATTTTTCTCTTATTTTATGTTACCGCTTTTTCCTTTTGTTTGTGCTTTATCATTACCTGAACTTCGAAGCAAACTAATCAACATTCTACATTTACGACGACCAGCAAGACGTATTGGTGTTGAAACGTTGGCTATGCGAACTGCTATGAATAGACAAATGCGCGATCGGTAGACATTTATTATACAACTTTGTTCTTGTGTTGTAAAAAAAATAAAAATAAAAAAAACTCATTATAAACATTAATTATACTTGTGAGATTTAATTCGATCAATTCAGAGAAAAACTTGTTTATTTTATTGAAAAACATAATTTAATCATGACAGATTGAAGCTAATATTAAAAGTTATGGAATAAAAGTAATTAAATAAGTTGGATAAACCACACGATTTTCATAGACAATATAAACTTTACTACCTCCTGTGTCACCTGACACACTATTATATCGTAAAGTTGAAGCTTTCTCATTTTTCTTTGGAGGTCGACGTAAAGATGTATCACTTTTGCAATCATATACATCTCCTGTTAGAACTTGAGCAAGAAACACTTGCTTTTTCCCATTTGGTAAAGTATAAGCATAGCTTCCACAAGAATATGATGCGTTTTTTGCAAAATAGATACCAATTCCCCACAATCCATCGGAGCTAAACGTCATATCAAGACCATACTCGCCATTGTAAACTGTACTAGTTGGTGTATTTCTTGTTCCATGAAATAGTTCCAATTCAATTTGTGAATTAGACATAACACGTAATTCTTTTTTAAGTACTCGACGACGAAATGCGTAATGATTCCATAAACGTACATTTTGTATTCGTTCGATTTTATCAATTTTTATATTAGGCAGAGTTTCTTTCATACGATTTTCAATACTAGCAAAATCAGGATCATTTTTAGAAATAGGCACTAAATTGCATCCTTCTTTTTGGTCACCCCATGCTTTCGGTATGCGCAATTCATCATCATTTTCTACTTGTGTTTTCAAAATATCTTCAGCATATAAATCAATTTGTGATTTTGCATCTAATACACTTGTTTTGAAACCTTTTAATGTCATTGATAGTTGTCCTGAGGATTCTTGTTGAAAATCAATTTTAATATGCTGTTGAGCTACAATTTGACTGAGTACCATCCTATGATCATCCAGATTTTGGTCTAAATTTATAGAGAAAGATTCTGAAATCGTCGCTGAATCGATGGCTGATCTAATCGCTTTCTGTGCTTGTTCAAGTGTTGCCTTGGTGATACCAGTAATATCCCAACTCTCTCTGGCAATAGTTATTTGTGGATCATATGAATCCAATGGTTTTGGACGATAAGAAACAGGTTTTGTTTTGTTTTGTCGTTGCTGTTGCACTACTACTAATGGATAGCGAATAAGATCTCTTCTAAAGCGAGTATCCTTTCTCATTTGAAATCCGCATACGAGTCGAGAATTGAGTGTATTAGGATTGTTTGCTATTAATGTCTTTACATCAGGAAAAAAATGGATGTTATAATCAATAATAGTACCACTCGCTAAATTATCAACAGAAATTGTCAATTCTGATGAACTAGAATTTTTTAAATATTCTTGAAATGTATTTTCGATTTGACATATATCATCATCATTATATATTTGTTCATAATTGTCATCTTGCCAACACCATTCAGCCGTTAACGGAGGTAATTCACAGTCTACAATAGCATCATCATTGTCTAAAACTGCATTATTATGATCAATCGAAACTTCACGTGCAATTGAATTACATGCTGTATCATCCATATCTAGTAAAATAACTTTTTTCATCTTTGATTGTGGATAATCAGCAAAGAATTGTTTTATTGCACGCACCACAATATTCGTACAATCAGCCAATGGAAAACCATAGGTTTTATCACTGATTGCTGGTAAAGCAACACTTGTACAACCTTCATTTTCAGCAAGTTTCAAACATTCTAAGATACAAGAAAATAATAATGAACGTTCTTGTTGATTTCCATCCATGTACTGAGGACCAATCGCATGAATAATACATTTAAAAGGAAGACGACCAGCTGTTGTCTTCACTGCTTTACCTGCAGGAATAGGTAAGCCATTATTTTCAGTAATTATTTGTTTACATTCTTCATCTAATGCTGAACCAGCAGCATTAGCAATCGCTTTATCTACACCACCTGCATGACGCAATGATCCATTTGCTGCATTTAAAATAGCATCAACGTTTCGTGCCTTTGTAATATCACCTTTCTCTACGGCAATAGTTTGACCACGATTATTTACCATGATTGTGATAGTCGGGTTCGTATCATCATCACTCTTGTTGGATGAAGAATGAGTCTTATCAGCGTTAACATCTCGAATAATAGTATTTGTTTCACGTTCAATACGTTTTATTGGTTCATAGGCATTAGTTCGCATAAAATCTGATTCGATCGATGATAATTGTATACGATATGTAGTGATCTTTCTTTGAATATTATTAATAATAAGATTGATCTTTTGTTTGAATTCAATGATGATTTCAGAAGGACCATGTAGTGTTAACCCATGAGGATTTTTCAATTCGAGAAAAATTTTTTGACATTTTGCTTCGTCGAGTAAAGAACCGATGTTTTGATTGAAAAATCGACGAATATTTAATGGAATACGAATGAATTCCGAAATACGTTCCACTTGAATTTTCTTTTCTTCTCTCAAACTTAACAGTGCTTCTTTAATTTCTTCTGCAATCATTTTTGACTGTGCAGGAATAGTAACTGTGCTCGTATCTCGATCCAATCGTATTTCAGCATCCCATTGTCGACAAAATTCATCGAGTGACGGTATTTTTTTTACGAGTAATGCGTTAACCATTGCTCGGTAATCTTCTCCAGATGGTTTCCAAATCGTATATCCTTCAACAATATCCTGGCATTGTTCAACGACATCATCAACTGCTAATTCATTGAAACCAACTATTGATATAGTAATTTTTGATGTTGTTTCTCTTCTTTCGACTGTTGCATAGGTTTTGATCCACCCTATTGCTTCACAATCAGGTGAATCTTGAAATTTTTGTAGACGCATACAAATAATAGAACAAATGTTCCTTGAAACATCCCAAGTCTGACAAGGAAAATGTTTTTGTTTTTCAAATAAATTTTCAAGAAAATCTTCAACATGTGTTTGAGCAAGACTAATGCGTGAGGTAGAACCAGTTAGTTTTAAATAACCATGATCACTATCATCTTGTTGATCATCTTTATGTTTACGAGAAGACGATGAAAATGGAATTGTTATCTTTATACAATGAGTTTTTTCTAGTTTTTTAATATCCGATGAAGCTTTTGTTCGAAGGAAAATTGCCATTACTTTTGATATAGGAAGTTGTATTTCAGCCTTAACATTATCATCTAGCCAGTTTTTTATTTTCGGCACAGCATTTTTGACGTGATTTTGAAATCCTGTTACGTTGACATGCCATACACCATTTGTATAATTTATAAAAATTCGTACGATAGAATTTGTATCAGACTGAGTAAGACTAGTGAGATAGTTTTTAATTCGAAAACATTGTTCACGAATTGGATTATACTTTTGAGGAGAAGGTTTCTCATTTCGTGATTGACTTAAAATCCAAGTAATTTCATCTTGTGACAATGCCCATGCTTGTCTGTTTAAAGAATAATTTTTTAATTCTTTTGTAGCTTTGGATAATAACTCTTTTGAATCACTACATAATGTCACTTGTTTAAATTTGCGAGCGCAAATACCATTGGGCCTAAAATTGTCAGGTTTAGTTGTTGTACTTGATGAGGCATTCGAACTTTCACTTGCGGCATCATCATCATCATCATCATCATCGTTGTCTTCGGAGTGATTTTCGTCGCGATCATTATCGTTTTGATTATAAACACGAATCGTATCTACAGAAGTGTTTGTTGATGTTTGACGAAAAGAAATTCCCACAGAATATTTCTGTGAAAAACGCTTCAATAAAGGTCGTTGGCATTTTGTCTGTAAATATTTCTTCATATTACAGGGGATCGTCACATATTGCTCATGAAGTGTTTCTTTTAGATAATATTCCGTATTTGAAATTACTAAACTATCACCTATCAAGTGAAGTTTACCATCTTTGATTTTCACATCCTTAATACCTGGTTTGTTGCGAATAGTACTGAGAATTTTGTCGCCAAAAAATTCAAGAAAATTACACTGAGCACCATTCAATTCAATTATCTCTTGTATTGGTTCCTTTGCAGATTGAGGTAAAACTTTTCGCTTAACGGACGGTGTTGAAGACGTGATATCTATTTGTTTTGATGCTTCAGCATGTTGAGATGTATGTATGTGTATACCCAGTTTGTCTCCGCATTGGTGTCTATTTCAACAAAAAGAAATTGTACGTCTGGAATGACCTGTGGGAGGGTGTGTGAGTGGGTGGGAGTTAGGGTGTGGGGTGGGCGTGAGCCTGGATATAGCGTTAATCATAAACCCATACACCCTTAGTTAGCTGTAAATATTAACGTGAAAAATGAGTATACACTTACTCAGCAATGTCTTTTGTTTTTTGATTTGTTGCAAGTTTTGGTTTTACTGGTATTTCTAGTCGATTTGATGTATCTTTCGATAATCTATTATTGAGTGTTTTCGTTTCCGATTGTGAGTTATCAGTTGTTGCTGTTGTAGAACGTTTAGTAGTTTTTTTCCTAACACACGTTGTAGAATAAAAGATTATATAAACAAAACCTTTAAAAACTCTCACGATATAGGTAGTAGACTATTATCTAGTGATTCATTATTATCAGCCTCTTTAACTGATTTTTCCTGAACCTTCTTTCGATCCATAGCTTCTTTATAACTGTTTCTATCAAGCCAATTTTTGAATGCTTCATCTCGAATTTCCATTGTTGTTGCATCGTTAATACCTCTTATTTTTTGTGGAGATGGATTAATTTTTGGCTTTTCATGCCATTGATAATATCTTTCTACAGCTTTTGAGAAAAGTTTTTGTAAGATACTATTTGAGTTACACGTTGGTTTACCAGTTTTTCTCATAAATTCTGGCCAACTTTCATAATATTTCGCTTGAAATGGTCGGATTTCTGCTATAGCAACAAATTTTCCAGTTTTAGGTGAATCAACCGCAAGAGCAAATAATTCAGCTAATTTTTTACAAGGTTCAGAGAACGAATGTTTTTCGTGTTTATCTGCAACAACAGTATGAGTATTTGCGATCATGCCTAGAATGACTCCAGCCTCAAATGATTCAACAATATGATTAACAATGATTTGCTGATTAATTAATGATACTTCTGTTTTTTTTGCTGCTTCATATGATAAAGGTTCAACATTCCGTTCTATTCTTAAATGATCACCCCAATAAACCCAATATTTATCACCATCTAAATCGGAACCAGCTATTTCATTTGGATGTGGGCGATGGCCATTGATTGGAAATACAATGACATCACGCATACATTCTTCTAGTTTACGATTACGAACAGCTTGCAATTGACGAAAATCACCGGGCCATAGACATGGATTTTTTGTAACGAGAATCGGGCCTCAAAAGAAATCATCATATTAAAAAAATCAACTACGTAGTTATGTCGATGCAACTTACCAGTAATCACACGAAATTTTCGTTGACCATTGTTTGCTGCATTTAATGATGAACATTGTATGAAGCATTCACCATATTTCAGTTCGCCAGTTTCGTCTGCTACACCAAATAAATTTCGACCATCTTCTGGCGGAATAGGTATTCGATTTGTAATTAAATTATCTTTTCTATAAGAAATAGTTCAGTTAAATTATTATGTCTTATTTTTCTAGATAGCAAAAAATTATTTACTTACGATAATGAATAAGAAGCATTTTTCTGTACTGCAATATCGATTGCACGCGGTTGTTGATCGTCAGGAACTTCCCATTGAGTAAATCCCCGATTTTGAAAAGCAATAAATACATCATCAGAATTTCCCAAATCACTTAGAAGGCGAATTACTTGATTGTTCAATGTTAATGTCACTAAATAATTGAATACAATATGTTTTTTAAACTTATAAATATGAATAGGTTACTTGGTCGAGCAAATTCACATATTTCCAAATTCCAATCATCACTTGGAAATTTCATCATTGAGTCACGTACAGAAATATAATAGTCATTCAGTGTTGAATTTGGATCAATAGCCACGATACCTTTACAACCAGCGACGCGTATTTGATATGCGGATGGAATATCTTCCTAAAGTTAGCAAGAAATAAATAAAAAGTTTGATTCTCTTGAACAAACTTTGCTGTATAAAGGAATATGCATTTGTTGAGCTACACGTCCAGCTAAACCCCATGATATTTTACCAATACCATCCGTAAAACAATATTCAATTCCTTTGGCATCGTTTCTCTTAATATCGTTCTCTTCATAAACATAATATGCTGTATCATTTGAACGTATATTACTTTTGTTTGCTACTTTAACCAACGTAATCTACAGAATAACATTATATATATATATATAAATATATGACGAAGTATTTTGTACAAAAGACACTTACACCTATCGGCCATGTGGTAGAAAAGTATTGACCAACACGAGCAATATATGTAGAAATATTTTTTATTTTATCAAAATTTCCTAGTAAATCATGTGCGTCTTTCATAGTTTTTAAATTCGGAGGTAAATCAATAAACCAAAAGCACATTTCTTTCATTTGACCTGTGCTTGCACCCATATATTTAAAAGTTCTATTCAATAATTCAATTCCATTGAGCATTGCATTTTTTAATCTATGCTTAATACTTGAACTGGAAACATGTAATCGTCGATTATCTTCGTCACGGAAATGCACAAGAAGAAATCGTTCTGGGCCACCAAATCTATATAGAAACTCTTAGCTTTAATATCAATGAAAAAAAACGAATGATCAAATAAATTTACTGAGGATTTCTTAAAGCTCGACTTCCGGTTGTAACTTCAAGTGGGTGAAAGATAATATTTAATGGTGCTAATGTACAAAAGGCAACTTTAAGTCGTTGTTTGTTTCCAACCAATACTGCCTGTTCGTCCATATTACTATCTATTCTTTTTCTTGTTTCATTATAATCTTTTTCAGTTCGTCTTAAATCATATCCATGATCGTTACATAATTGTTCAACTACATAACAACATAGAGTATAACGTTCATCGATATTCCATTTATTCCAATTTAATTCTTGATCAGTTAATTGTGCCCATTTATCTTGAAATAAAAATCCAAGTGACATAAGCATCTGTAGAGCATACCGATCTTGAAATGATGCATTTCTATAATTAAATGGATCAGGTGTTTGATTTTGATTTTTTTTTGTTGACCAATTCGATATTTTGAAAGTAGAAAAATTAATATGATATCGTTCAGGGTGATCGATTAAAAAATAAGAAAGAAACATCCAAACGCTTTCTTTTGGTGGTATAAAATATAAAACCAAATCTGAACATTGTCCAATATCTGTAACAAACTCAACATTCTGTTGATCAGCACATATTCTAAAAGAAATGAGAAAAAAAATAATTAAGTAATAACAACAAAAAATAATCTAAATATGATAACCGTACCTAACTGATTTAGTATTTAGATTTTTACCACTTTTATCTCCACCTTTGATTGGTTCCAGTCGATAAACATTTGGCGCATATTTAAGTGGAAGTAAAACATAAATTCCATTTTCTGCATTGTCTTTATTAACTAAAATATTCTTTCTTTGGATTGAAACAAATGGAATAACAATACGTATATCTTCAAATTCAATATATAGAGTATCTGGTATTGATCTTGATGGTATAAATGAAAGTTTAACAATTTTATTATCGAATGAATTATGTGAATAAAATTGACTATATGATCGAAGTGAACCAAATAAACATGATGCATAAAATGTTGTTCCTTGCTGGTAAATATCAGCCGAAGTTGTTGCTAATGAACGTCGCATAAGTAAATCAAGAGGATTCGAGAGAATATTAAACCAAACAGGTGAGTTTTCATTTGATAATACATGTGCAAGTTGATCACGAACTTTATTAGCCTCCTCACGTGTCAATGTAAACTTAATACTATCATTTCCATTTTCTCCACAATTCCTTATACCTCTCTTATCAAATGTGTTTGGACATACAAAACTAATATAAAATAGATATTTTCAAATGGAAAATAAAAATTATCAAATAACAATACATACGTTTCGATATTGGAAGCAAGTTGTTCAGCAGCTTTCTTCGATGGTATATGTTTAAATTCACAGTGAATCAATCCGCTCATATCTATAAAAAATATATTTTACTAAAAAGTAAACAAAATTAATTATTTTTAGCTGAAAATGTTAGGATGAGAGTGTGGGTGAGTATCAGAGTGGTTGAGAGATGTAGCGAACACCCACACCCACACTCTTAGCGTTTCCTCTTTTGCAAACTATCAAAGAAACAAAACAAGTTACAAAAACGAACACCCCTGTGACATCTAGAATCATTGAAAAGTCACAACACTGACCTCGAAATCTAAGTGAAATTAAGGCTTATGAGAACTTTTGTAGTAAAAATGGGCAACAGTTTATACAAGGATATCCATTTAAACTTTACATCACATACACACTGATCTCGAAAAGAAAAAAAACGCTGTACAGCAAAATGGGTCGAGCAATATTTATTGACTTTGGTTATTTGCAAATCACTTGTTATTCTGTCTTTTGATGTATATGCTAGTAATAGTTTCTTTCGTTGGAATGAATAAAAGTATGTGCAGCATACATAATTCACCATTTATATATGAATCTGAATAAACTATTTTATCTCGGTTTTTTCAAAAATGATAAACAAGATTATATATCTAAGTCGGTACGAAGTATTTGCTTTGCTTTTATTGATGATGATATTATGTATCTTCATAGAGTTTCTTCTCTGCTTGGAAAAGATAAGAATAAAAATCTTAAGGATGTGAGTGTGGTTGACGGTGTAACTATAGGCGTGGGTGTGAGTGGGAGTCTAGGTGTTAGTGCTTTTATTTTTATTTTACCCACACTCATACCCACACTCAGTTATTCTCCTTTGAGAAATATTGTAATACAAATATTTTGGGTGAATCATTGTATATGAAGTCATGTATAGAATAAGGAACGAGGGTGTGTGCCGGTGTGGATAGAATAAAAATAAAACGCCAACACCTACACCCACACCCTCAAGATGGACGTATTCACCAAACTCACGGGATCCAATATAATGCACAAAACTCAGAGAACTCCTAGAGTAAAAGAACTCTACCAAACTGATATAAGTCACGAAAGTAAACAAATAACTAGTTTGTGCGAGTTGTAAGAACATCAAAAAATCGTGAAGCTAAAGGAACTAAGAAATTATGAGAATTCTTAAAATTGAAGGAACTTGTATAACAATCGAAAGTCTCGAACGCAGGTATCGTATAGATCACAAGGACGTTAGGAAAGCTGGGAATTGAAAAAATGAAGAGCAGGCAGAAAATTCATGTAGAGGATGATAATATATTACTCATATCCACACTCTGTTAGATTCCTTGAGTTCCGTGCAGTCGATCGATTCTAGTTGGTTTATAGGTTCACAAATTTTCAAGAGTTCCGAACTCCCAGAACTTCGACACATCTCTTCTTCTAATGATTTGAATGTAAAACTTACCCGAATGAAATTGTTTAAATGAGGTAACTTGAAAAAATTGTAATAGTTTGTAAATTTCGGATGGTATTGTATGTGTGTGAGACTGAATGTTTTTTTCGCTGAATGATTCGCTTG
The DNA here is from genome assembly GCA_905250115.1 of Adineta steineri. NCBI lineage: Eukaryota > Metazoa > Rotifera > Eurotatoria > Adinetida > Adinetidae > Adineta > Adineta steineri. Next base: position 72,407 of record CAJNOI010000190.1, read on the forward strand.
TTTTTTTTTTATAAAGTAATAACATTTGCCAGTTTTTTTTTCTTTTTTTCCTACCACGCATTTTATTACGAAAGAATGTGGAAAGATTGAAAAGAAGACATTGAAGGTCCACAATACATAAGAAATGTTATTGGAAAGAAAGAGAAAAAAAATTCATATGAAATGATGTGGATTTAAGTGCTATGTAATTAAATATTGTTGATAGAAAACTGTATTCTTTGTGATGAAAGATAGATATGTCTTTGAAAAAAGAAATAAAAATCTGATGAAATAGGAAATTATGTTATTCATCAAAGTTAGTTTTATCAACGCACATAAATCGTCGACACCATATTGAGAGTGTCGATGTCTAATATATCCTTAATGCACGTATACATTCATCCTCATCTACACTCTAACTCTAGTAACGTTCCTATTCACAAAATATTCAGTCGACAAAATACTTTCCCATAGAAAAAACTTCTCCGTAAAGTACGTTCATTAACTTTTATATTTGAATGACGAACATCTTATTGTTAAACAGAAGTTGCTGCATCAAAGAAAAATTGTGAAGAGTGAGTTGATTTGATTTTTTGATAAATTATATTATGCTTTTATTTGAAAGAGAAGAAATCTTTTAAGAAAAATTCATTTAGGAGAATTAAGAAAATCGTTTCTGTATTGAAATTAAAAACAAAATCTTTTGATGAATATCGGTTAGATTTTCATGATTTTGAATTTAATTATTTCACTTCTTTTTCATTAAATTCAACGATTTTAGTATTAAAAATAACAAAAATTTCATGTCGAAAATAAATAAAACATTTATTTAAATAACTATTCACAAATAGATTTCCTATTCGAATTCAATTTTATTTTCTTCATCTTCTTCAGTTGTGACAGGGTGTGGGTGTGCGTGTCGGTAGATTTTATCTTCTTTTAGAATCACAGGCACCCCCAGACCTTCAAGATGCAACACCAATAAGTTTTTGTCAAAGAATGGTGTCTATTCTGCTCATCTTAATACGATAGTTTTTACTTTTAATCAGAATTTTTTTCGTTTTTCTTTTTAAATATTTATTATATGAAAAATCACAAGTATTTGAAATATTTCACGGGTAACTCTCAATTAATGTCGCTTTTTACGTATGAACATATTCTTTTCGTTCTCCAAAATTGTTCTTGTGTAACTATGTGAAGCTGCGTAACACGTTATGTTTTTAGTTATCTGTATAAGTTTTCTGTATGTGAAAGGGCGTGAATATTTAGTTTTTAATAAAAATATTTGTTGATGTAAATCAACAATTTAACAGGCGAGAAAAATCGGTGATTAATCGACGTTCAAGTACATGAGAATACAATCAAACAAGATTGATTTCTGAAACAAAGAGCGACATAACATTCTTAGATGTGAATCAAGTTGTAAAACGTTATTTTGAACTAGTAGCTATATCCTTGTCTGAGATGCAAATGAAACGGAGAAAGTTTATTTTATTTTGACGAAACAGATGTATCTATTGTATGCTTTTTCGTCGACACGAAGACTTAGATTCATCAGCCATTTACATAGAAGCATCTATCCACATCTCAGCCAAACACTTCATCTTCATTCTCAATCGCACTCATGATGTATATTAATAAACAGTTTGATTGTAATGAATAAGTTCTCTGTATTAAAGAAATTTATTTTTTGATGAGATCAACAACAACAAAAGCGATATAAAGTGAATATACTTAATAAACAACACTTAAATATTATTTGAATATACAACATAAAGAGAATGATACGTTAAATTACAACACAATATTAATATTGTTTCACTGTAATAGATCATTTTCTTATGTTCCAGTTCGAATAGTGGGACGAGTTTGAGCAATATTAACATGTGGACGTCTTCGATTAAACCAAATACGAATATCATTCGTCAGTTCGGATATTGCAATACTTGTTGTTAATGGTGCACTTAACACAGGAATATAAATCAAACCAATTAATAACCAATTACTATTGAGCTCTAGTAAGAGTGGAGTTGAATGTACTATATTGATGACTGTAGCAATACTTATAAGTAACCAAGAAATATATAACATTCCCGTAACTGATAAAAGTTGTAATACCATTCCTTTATTTTTTTGCCAAATATTTTTTTGTAACATTCGTCGTTTATGAAGAATAACTCTTGTAAGAATAAAACCGTTTGAGAAAATGATGACAAATAATGGTGCTACAAACGTCAAAATCCACACAAATAGCCCAAAATCTCGAATTAATATAGAACATACACTGCCACATACAATAGCATTATAATTAAATTGAGTTTGACATGGATAGAGCACTGAAAAACTGAATACAAAGACTACCGAAATGATAAGTATTAAAAACATTGGCATATAATGTAGAATGTTCTTGTATCTGTTAACACAAAGTGATATTATCAATAGAATTATATATTTAAATTAACTTACTTGAGTAGAAATTGATTATGAAATACGAGTAAGTAACGTTCAACTGATAAATAAGCATTTAAATACATAGTACACATATTAAGAGCAGAAATTAGTATATACCAATATGTACAAAATGTATAGTTCGGAATTGGTACTTCACCTCGATGAAGAAACATTATTGTAAGAGGTAAATCAAATGTAGCCTGTATAAATAAAATCTTTTGTTTTTCTACAGATAATATTCATGTATATATATCTTTTTACCTGAATAAAATAAATCAAGAAAAGACAAAAGATCAACTGATTATTTATTTTTTTAAATATTTCTTTGTTTTGTATCACACGATAGAATACAAGACATGAACCAGCAACAGATGGTAAAATCAAAGTGATCAGAAAACCAAATGTAATTTTTCGAGCAAGTATATTATTTAATATAGTTCCGGCACTGCTTCCACTACTATCATTTGAAGATAAACTCATTTGTTTTTCTCTTTCGCTCTTTTTAACAATAGAATCTAGAATAAATAATATGTATATATCCTGGCAAGTCTATTACAGTCTTTGATTTAAATATAAGAGAAGGAAAATATAATTATACTTACTCGCCAAGTTGATAGATTTAACAGAGATTTTAAAAAGAGATTCCTTAGTGAATGTATTCATACAGCGAGTATGACTTGTCAGCATGAGAACTCAGATAACTCGATTACTTTTGTAAGTATATACCTACTGAGTACTCAGCTACAAAATAATATCATATGAGTAGTCCAATGAAGTAATGGTGTATGAATACCTTCACTAGGATTGTTTGCTACTTAGAATACTCAACAGGGGATTATTTCATCTGTCGTTTTCTTCTTCTATCTATCTTTAATATATATCAGAGACCGAAACGGGGATGATTTTTTATCCTTCGCCTCGCTTCGCTTCGAGAAAATCTCACCCCGCCTCGCTTCGCCCCGAGAAGAGTCCACCCCGCCTCGCCTCGCTTCTCCACAGGCTCTCCCCGCTTCGCTTCGTCTACAAAAATAACTTTTTTCATTTGAAAATATAATTTATTTTATTGTATATTTAAAAAATTTCAAGAAAGAAAAATACAAGAAAAGAATTTTTAACTTTTAATATCGATCAGTTCTTTTTTCTATTATTCTCAATTGACCGTAAAAATAAAATATCATT